>APFE031646543.1:28215-112578 GCA_000404065.3 Pinus taeda | reverse complement strand
AATTAAAAAAACATTAAAACAAAACATAAAGAAATAAAGCAATTAAAAAAAAATAAAATTCTCTCACATTGTGTGATTGCCTGATTTAAATATACACATGATAATGTGGGAATATGTTATATGAAAAGGGTGATGGTTTCTCCAAATTTTTAGATTCTTCTTCTGTTTTAAAGTTAAATTTCTAACTTTGGGCTTTCTGATTTTTAGCTTGGGTCTGTGGGGTTGATGTCAAAAACAGTAGCATGGGTTTTACGAAATTTTCATATATAAATATATGTGTATTTTTTAAATTTTAAGGAAATTAGAATTCTGTTGCTGCTTGCTGTAAACAAAGTTTCTCGAATGTGGGCCGTTTTGAGTTTGTGCAATGTTCATGGACAAGCAGTGCTTGGCTTTTGGTAATTATTTAAATTAAGAATTATTTTTTTTGTTGTTGTTGAAAAGTTTGGGTTCTGTTGTGAGCCGTGTTATGCAGGGGCAATACTAAAAGTTGGCAGAAGGAGATTAAACAATTTTTACTATTATTGTGAGTTTTTATGATCCCCGCTCCCGCCCAGGCCACTAGCTAGTGGACAAGAGGCTATAGGTCGATTCCTGGAATCACCTTGTGGCCTCTTGGCCACTGGCTAGGGGCTCAGGTGGGGAGGTGTCAAGCCCACGAGTCACAGATGTGATGTGCAACGAGTTGGGTGGGTGCGCTCTCGGTTAAACGTGATGAGCCAGGTGAGTGACGAGTCAGTGGGTGTGAAGAGTCGTAGAGTGGGTGAGTTGGTTGCGACAATGGGACGGGTTGGTGTTGCGACAAGCTAGGGCGGTCCATTAAAGGCACCGGGGATGAGTGTGATGAGTCAACTGAGGGTCGAAAAACTGAAAGGATGAAAATTTGGCTAAGTGTGCAAACTTTACGAAGGAGAGCTTATACCATGCGAAGTTGGGCATGTGGACCCGGTGGGGGTGACATGGGTGAGCCAACGTAAAGTGGGGGTACGAATGGCCGAATTTCTAGGTCAGCCTGGGAAGGCTGACCCGTGATTAATCTGTGGAGAAGCATATAAGTAAGCAGATGCCATGGAGGAGAAAGGAAATCACTTGAAGTTCACAACAACAAGTACGAGCTCAAGGAGAAGGGCAAGCCAAAGATGTGGGCAAAAAAGTGAAGGGAAGGTGCACGGGGCTCTTGACCAAAGCATTGAGCTGAGGAGAAAAAACGTAGAGTTAGGGTTCGTAGGTGGAAAGGCGAGCACATCTGCCTAATGGGAAAACTAGGTTGGGTGTTGCTACATGCAGTGGGCACGTCTGCCCGGCGGGCGAGCTGTGAGGGCGCATTGCATGACGAGGTAAGCTAGGCCGAATGACAGTTCTGTTGTGTGATTGCGGTTAAGTCTGCAATGCGACTACTAGTAGGTTTGTGGTTGTGACTACGGTAAGGCACATGAAGGTGCGGGTGAAGCGCTGGGGTGTTGGGCGAGCTCTGGACAGGTGCCAGGTAGGGTGACATGCTGAGAGCGAAGGCCAAATGGGTGATGAGTTGCGGTAACCGGTGGTGTGACAGGTTGGTGCGACAAGTCAGTGTGGAGGGTGGCCCAGGGGTGGGTGCCTCTACTCGAAGAGTTGGGCGACCCGAGCCGGTAAAGGTGGGCGCTTACTAAATGGTGGTTCAGGCACGACTGAATGTGCAGGTTGAACTGCGTATTTTGGTAGAAATTGTAATAAGGAAGTTGGGGTTCCTCTTCAAAGATTGTAATTGTATATTTTGTAAATATTATTATTATCATTTTGGGCAGACTCATATTCATGGAGTTTCCCCTCCCGTTAAAGATTGTATCTACTCTACATATGTTGTAAATAATAAAGATGATGAAAGAAGATTAAATGAATGTTTCCACTGTGTTATGAATGTTAATTCTTAGAAAGTGAAAAATAAACTAAATATGGAATGTTAGGCGTAGTCCACACTTGAAAGTATTGTTGAAAGGAATTCAAGTGGTGGTGCCGCACCTGCCTATGAGTGGTTGAAAGACTATTGCCAAGATAGGGGTGTGACAGTTGGTATTAGAAATTGATTCATTAGAACTGGGTTTGTAGGTGAAGTGATACAATTGCACTTCGTGACAGCTGGTATTAGAGGTTGATTCAGTCGAACAAGGTTGCAAAAGTAGAGAGGTGTGTATCTACACTTCAGGCAGATAACTGACGGAGGATTTTGATCGGTTTATGGTCTATACCAGACTACAAAGGAAGTGGATGGCTGAAGTGACAGAGGAACCTCAAGTGATAATAGGTGAATCTGGCAGGGACACCAGAGCTGCTTTCATGGATAGGGTGTTGGATCGAATGGAGGAGATAGCTTCTGGTGTAGCTTCAATGAAGGCTGAATACATTGAAATTCGAGATTGCTATTCAAAGGTGAAAGGGGAGCTTGAAGACCTCAAGGTCCAATACGAATATATTGAGTGGAAGTATATACAAACAAAAAAGGAAGTCAAAGAGATCATAGATGCAAGGGACCAAGGTTTGGCAAAAATGTCAGAATTGAAAAAATATCTTGAAGATACTTGAAATGAGATAGCGGTTTTCAAAAAGGATGTTGGGCATGTGAAAGTCAAGGAACCAGATTCTTATGATGGGACGTGGAGTTCGAAAACTCTTGGTAACTTTCTATGGGACATGGAACAATACTTGGATCCGTTAGGGATGTTCGATGAGGAAACAAAAGTCAAGGTAGCTGCTCAGTTCTTGACGAAGGATGCTAAGATGTGGTGGCGAAGGAAGATGGACCAAATTTCCAGTGGGAATGCTGTAGAGATCACTTCGTGGGAAGAGATGAAGAAGGATTTGCAAGCTCATTTTTAGTCCACAAGGCGAATCATGGGATGCAAGGATGAAGATAAAGTATATAAAACAAACAAGGAGTCTACAAGCTTATCAGCAAGCGTTCTCAAGTGCAGTAATGGAACTTCCAGACCTAGTAGAGAGGGACAAGGTATTCAATTTTATCATAGGATTGAAGCCTTGGGCACATAATGAAGTGAAGAGGAAAAAGATAAAAACACTTCAAGAAGCATTTTCTGCTATGGATCACTTGGTAGAACACTATGATGAAGGAATCAAAGAGAAGAAGAAAAAGACTAACAAGCTGAAAGAGAAGTCTACAAATGAGGAGCCTTCAATTTCATATGATAAGACGAAGACAAAGAAACCGTTGAAGTGTTGGATATGTGAGGAACCACATATGGTGAAGAATTGTCTTTCAAGACCAAAAGTGGCTGCGATAGCACAGTCCAATGCGAAAAAGAAAGAGGAAACTTTTGTTGGGGTCATGCAGATTCTAGGAGCTGCGGTGGCTACAAAAGTGGTCTCACGAAGAGATCCGGTAAGAAAAAAGTTAGAGTATGTTGAGATGAAAGTTGGGAGTGATGATGTACTCACTATGGTGGATAGTGGGGCAACTCACAACTTCATGAGCAAGGATACTGCGAGAAGGATTGGAATGAAGTTTGTACCATTGCAGGCACAAATGAAGGTAGTGAATTGTCCTCTGGATTCTGTGATCGGTGTAGCTGAGAGAGTGGATGTGACACTTAGTGAATGGAAAGGGAAGGTCGATTTCACTTTGGTGCGGATAGATGACTACGAAGCTATACTAGGAATGGAGTTTATGAAGAAATTTGAAGCTATGACAGTTCCCCATATGAAGAAACTATACATTTACAACGAACAAGAGGATGTACCTATTAGTGTTTCGACTGTAGGAGTTACAATGGTTGAGTGTAAATTGACATCAATGAATATGGAGGATGACAAGCGAAATGAAGAGGTCTATAAGCGGTTGTCTTCTACAGAGATAAAGCTTATGGAATAGTCATAGGTTATCCAAACATTGTCTGGTAGTATCTTGGATCTATCAAGGAGACTAGAGCTAGTGGAGATGGATGAGGATGAGGATGAGGATGCTAGGCCGAATGTTCAGATGGAGGATCAGGAAGCATACTTACAGAGGTTAGAAGTGGAGGAACCTGATAGATGGCTTGATTTTATTAGTGAGGGAGAGCCTTTAGGCTCTCCTTCCTCCTTATCTTCTTAGACTATCATGGAGATGAGGCTCATTGTTAACTGCTCATGGCATTGAGTCTCCAACATTTTGTGCTTGCATCTAGGGGTGAGATGACACAGATTGATAGGTAGCATGCAGTGGAGATTCATGATGATGTAGGGGCATGAGTTCTAATGGAGGCGATGCATGGTTGGATTAGCTACCCAACTAGTCACTAGCATGAGGGGTACCAACACATGATTTCTTGTAGAGTTTGGCATATCTATGGCATGAGATAGGTCGAGAGGTCGACACGTCTAAATTACCCATACACACATTTGTGTGGTTTGACAGTCTTGATGATGGTGATTGCCGAGATGGAGAGTTGTCGAGGATGACAACCATTTAGAGTAGGGGAGTATGTCAAGCCCATAAGTCGCAGATGGGATGTGCGACAAGTTGGGTGGGTGCACTCTTGGTTAAACATGATGAGCTGGGCGAATGACAAGTCAGTGAGTAGGCAAGTTGGTTGCGATGTTTGTTGTGATGATGGGATGAGTTGGTATTGCAACGAGCTGGGGTGGTCGGTTAAAGGTGCCTGTGGCATGAGCGTGATGAGCCAACAGAGGGTTGAAAAACTGAAAGGATGAAAATTTGGCTAAAGTGTGCGAACTTTGCGAAGGAGAGCTTATGCCATACGATGTTGGGAATATGGACCAGGTGGGGCGGTGAAATGGGTGAGATGACGTAAAGTGGGGGTGCAGTTGGTCGAATTGGCAGGTCGGCCTGGGTAGGCCGACCCATGGTTAATCCATGGAGAAGTGTATAAGTACGTGGAAGCCATGGAGGAGAAAGCCACCAAGCTCAGGAGCTAAAACTCAGAGTTTGGGTTCACAGGTTGAAAGGCAGGCACGTCTGCTTGACGGGAGAACCAGGTTGGGTGCTGCTGCATGTGGTGGGCACGTCTGCATGGTGGGTGACCTGCGGAGGGCATGTTGCCTGACAGGGCGAGCTGGACCGAACGACATTTCTGTGGTGCGGCTACAGTTAAGTCTGCGGTGTGACTGTGGGTAGGTCTATGGTTTTGACTGTAGTAAGGCACACGAAGGTGCGGGAAAAGCGCTGGGGTATTGGGCGGGCTATGGACAGGAACCGGGTAGGGTGACACGTCGAGAGTGAAGGCCGAATGGGTGTTGTGTTGTGATAACTGGTGGTGCGAGAGGATGGTAGGAAAAGTGAGTGCAAAGGGCGGCCCGGGGGTGGGCACCTCTGCCCGACGAGTTGGGCGACCCTACCCGGAAAAGGTGGGTGCTTGCTGAATGGTGGTTCTAGCACGGCTAAATGTGTAGGTTGAACTGTGTATTTTGGCAGAAATTGTGAGAAGGAAGTTGGGGTTCCTCTTCAAATATTGTAATTGTATATTTTGTAAAGATTATTATTATCATTGTGGGTAGACTCATATTCAGGGAGTTGCCCCTCCCGTTAAAGTTTGTATCTGCTGTGCATATATTGTAAATGATAATGATGATGAAAAAAGATTAAATGAATGTTTCCACTGTGTTATGAATGTTAATGCTTAGAAAGTGAAAAATGAACTAAGTATGGAATGTTAGGCGTAGTCCACACTTGAAATTATTGTTGAAAGAAATCGGGTGGTGGTGCAACACCTGCCTATGAGCGGTTGAAAGACTACCTCCAAGATAGGAAGCATGATAGGAGGGTAGGGGAGGGGAGGCTTGCGGGTTGGGGGAGGGGGCAGGGAGGGGGAAGGGAAGGAGGGGTCGGGGGTGAGGGTGTGGCGAGGGCGAGGAAGGGTTAATTGTTTATTTTTATTTATTTATTGTATTGTTTTTTTTAATTGCTTTTTTTATGTTTGTTTGTTTTGTTTTTTTTTTTTTGATTTTTTATTTTATAATTTTAATTTAAGTTTTGAATTTTTATTTTATTTTTTATAATATATAATTTTTCTTTAATTTTTCAACTTAAAATATTTTTTATTTAATTTTAAATTTTAATAATTTAAATTTTGTAATATATATATATATATATATATATATATATATATATATATATAATATATATATATATATATATATATATATATATATATATATATATAATATATATTTTAAATTTAAATATTTTATTATTATTATTATTTTTTAAATTTTAAATTTTAATATATTTTTAATTTTTTTATTATTATTTAATTTCATTTTTTAGTAATTATTAAACATTTTTTAAATATGATGTTTTTTTGTTTTTTTAATGTTTAAGTAAAAATTTTTTTTTTCTTAAATATATATATATATATATATATATGTTGTTTTATTTAAATTTTTCTTTTTTTGCTTAAGAAAGAGATGGTCCTTATATTAACTTAGGTAAAAAAATTGATTTACACATGATACAACAAACTTCCACAAAGGGAGAGTGAAATTACACAAAGTACCCAAAAAACCTCCTAAAATCAAACAAAAGCAATGTCGAGACTGCCCAGGAACCGAAAGCAGGCAAGTGGATACAAAGTCCACTACCCAAAACTCACCAAAGATCAGACTCCTAGTGATCCGGCAGTTAAAAAACAATCCGCGAGGAAAAAAACCTCAAGCTGCATGATCAACGCTGACTATTGATCTTTTACTTCTGATCCAATGGTTGGAGTCCATATTGTGCAGCTTAAAAGCTCGTTGAATACCACGCGATGAAGGCGGTTTTCTTTTCCAGTCCTCCACCACGTGTTGCATCCTGAGTGGAATCGCTAGCTTTTGAAAAAAATCGACTTTGGTTTAGATGGCACCCGATGAAGGTGGTAAACCATTAGTGGTTTTTTCCTTTCGAGCCCACCAACATGCATGCCAAAAGGTGGTCGTAGATCTTCCTCCTTCGGATCTTACAGCCACAATACAAATTGGACCACTCATTTGCTCGCAGATTACCCAACGATGAAGGCGGTAATCACTATTCATCCCCCTAAACGTGTCGCTAGCTAAATGGCATCGCTTGTCATGTGAGAAAAACTCAGAGAGTGATCGAAGCAGGTGGTATATCTTGTGTAGTTTTTGAACTTAGTAATCTCTTCCTTTGATCTCCCCTGCATTGTACGAGGAAGACCTGGCCAGAAGGGTGGCCTCCTGCAAGGAATGCCATAAGAGTGGAGATGGCGCTCTGTGGCATTTGACTCGCATGGAACCTCTTCTCTTGTGAGCATATGTCTTCTATCTTGATTTCTGCCTTTGTTTCTATAAGCACCCTTAGAGAACCGACAGTGTATATCCTCTGATAAACTGTCTGAAGTGAACTTATTCATCGTTGACATGAAGTAAAATTCTGTCTCTTGAATTTTTCTGAAATTGTTGCCTGTCACTGAGGGTATGGGATGAGCATTCCTCCTTCATCCTATCATCCATTACCTCCTCCCACCAGCAACACAAGTTGATATGCTTGTTTCGAACCCCCTCATTGGCAAGCCAGTCTGCAGATTTGTTGGCTTCCCTACGGACATGCACCAACCTAAGAGTTCTTAGCACTCTTAGGTGTGTTTGTATTCTTTGGTAGACTTGCAGAAGCTTCCAGTGTCCTGAGATTTTCTTAGGTGCAGCGCCAGCATTAACCCTCTTCACCGAATTAATAACTAATTCTGAGTCAGCCTCAATGATGACATTGTGAATGTTGTACTTGAGCAGTATTTCCAAGCATAGTTCCATTGCCATGAGCTCAGCCACATTGTTGGTTGCTTTTCCTAGATAACTATGGGAGATGACCAAAATGTTTCCTTCCTCATCCCTCATGACCCCTCCATAACCTGCTTCACTCAGATTTCCTTTAGAGGGCCCATCAATGTTAAATTTTAAAAAACCATGAGAAGGGGGTTGCCAGGAAGCTTTTTCAGCTGAGGTATTCTTATTGGTTTGCATAGAACACTGAGGGAGATGAACCTTGAGCTCTAACTTTTCCAGGAATCTAGCATCTCTTTGTCCGATTTTTCCAGTATCGACACCTCTCAGGATATGAACAGACTCTTTGAGTTGCTTAAGGATTAGGTTTAGAATGCTGCTCATCAGGCTCGCCTTATCCTTGAAAATCCTGTTGTTGCAATCCTTCCAAACATTCTAGATTAAGAACCATAGGGTCAACACCCACACGGAGGTTATTATCTCATTATCTGAAAAAAAATTCTGCCATTTTATCAATGTAGCAATGATTTCATTTACATTTATGTCTGTCTGCTCAAAGACATCACCAACCCAGTTCCAAAGTATTGTGGTGAATGAGCATCTATTCAGGAGATGATTAGTGGTTTCTTCCTGTTGTCCACATAGGTGACATCTTGAGGGGCCAACAAAGCCTCTTTTCCTTAGGTTATCCCATGTCAAAACCTTGCCCTGTTGAACCAACCACTTGAACAGTTTGACTTTCATCCAATGAGGACTATCCCAGATTTCTTTCCACATCTTATCAGTGTTTGGATAGTTAAGCCCTATGTCTATCCTTTTGGCCTCCTTAAGGGTGAAGAGGCATGTCTTATTATTTCCCCATCTTAATTGATCTTCTAAGGTTGAGGTTAAGATTTGCCTTTTTTCCAAAAGACTGTTAAGGGCTATAGCTTGAGTATGCATCATGCCCATTTCACTATAATCTGGAAGTTTCCATATTCTCCATTTCCCATTGTTCCTTGAGTGATCCCAATAGTCCCTTACCCTCCTTAATCCTTTGTTGATGGTATCTGTGTGAATGTATGCTAATTCTTCACTGCGGAGATTTTCCTCCTGCTACCATTTATCCTCTTAGAACCAGGCCAGATTTCCATTTCTGATCTCCCAGAAACTATGATTTTAGACTAGGTCCCTGTTCTCCCATGCCCTATTCCAAATTGAAGAACCTTTTACTTGTCCTGTCATTCTTATGAGGTTCTTCTCCTACCAATCTCTTGCATACTTTTGCTTCCATAGCTTTTCCCAAGGCGCTTGAATTTCCTATAGCCATCTCCACCAGATTTTGGCTCCTAGAACTCTGTTAAGAATTCCTGGGTCATGAAGACCCAAGCCACCGTGGGATTTTGGTTTGCATACCCTGTTCCATGCCACTAGGGCCCATTTCTTCTTTTCTTCACCTTTACCCTAGAGAAAGTCTCTTTGAATGTTTCTTTTATTAGTAATTACACTAGTTGGTGCAGGAATGACTCATAGCATATAGAGAGGGATACTTTGGAGGATAGCCTTAGTTGGAATCAGCCTCCCTGCTAGATTTAGGGCTCTGTTTTTCCATTTACTAATCTTATCTTTTAGCTTATTTAGAACAGGCTCCTAGATTTCCTTGTGTAATGGTTTGTCAGTGAGGGGAGCTCCTAGGTACTTCGCAGGCAATGACTCTCTTTGAAAGCCCAAAATTCTGGAAATATTTCTTTGAATCGAAATATCTGTATTGAAAAAGAAAATCTTTGATTTAGTGAGACTTACCTCTGTGCCTGCTGCCATGGCAAACTCACTCAAAATATGCTTAAATGCTCTGGCTTGCTTGACTGTGGGTGTGCCTTGAAGCATAGTATCATCTACAAATTACTGATGTGTCACCGTGTCCCCACCTTGAGTGAGTCTCAGACCCTGAATTCTCCCTTCCTCCTTAGTAGCTCTGATTTCTCTCCCTAACCCTTCCATCATTAGAATGAACAGGAAAGTAGAAAGAGGATCACCTTGCCTGAGACCTCTAGTAGGCTTGAAGGTTTTAGAGGGAGAGCCATTGAGAAGAATTGAACAGTTGGTAGTGGTAACTAGCACCATGAACCACTTAATCCAATTGTGATCAAAGCCATAGGCTTTTAGTACTGATCTTATGTACGACCAGCTAAGTTTGTCATAAGCCTTTTCTATGTCCAGTTGAATTATCATCCGTGCTTGTTTATTGGTACTGAGTGAATGAACCACTTAATGTGCTTGAATTATGTTATTAAGAATTTTTCTTCCTTCCACATAGCCCATTTGCTCCTCTGACACTAGGGTAGGGAGGAGTGGTTTGAGATGGTTGGCAATTACTTTGGATATTATTTTGTACACCACTTGCATAATGCAATAGGTCTAAATATGTTTGGAGGGGTGGCATTTTCCTATTTGGGGATTAAGGCTATGAAAGATTCATTGAGCACCTTCAAGACTATCTTAAATCTTTGAGAGTCTTCCAGAACCTCCAGAATATCCTGTTTTACTATCCTCCAACATGTTGTCCACATTGGCCTGGTGCTTTCCCATTGTGCATCTCTGTAATGACTTACTCAATCTCTTCCTCTGTTACTGGTTTGTTGAGATTGTAATTGTCTTCTCTAGAAACCAATCTAGGAATGTATTAAGTAAATATTTTCGTAAACTGATATCTATCTTCCGAGGTTTCCTCAACAATTCTCTGAAAATGCTAGACTAGTACCTCTTCCATCTCTTCATGAGTGTTTCTTTCTATTCCATGCTGATCTGTAAGTTTCACAATTCTGTTGTTGTTTCTGTGAGCTATGGTGAATCTGTGAAAGAATTTGGTGTTTCTCTCCCCTTCCTTAATCCATTGTACTCTGGATTTCTATCTCTAGAATATTTCCTCTTGTAGACATATGTTTTCCCAATCATGCTGGAGTGACTCTGCCATCTCTTTCCTTTCATCTGTATAGCCTTCTGTGATAAGAATTTGGTTTATTTCCTTTAGTTTCTTTTCCACATCTCCTTTAGCTTTGAAGATATTGCCAAATTTCTTTTTGTTCCACTCTTTGAGTCTACCTTTAATGTGTTTGAGCCTGCTGTGTAGAAGGAACATCTTTGTACCTTGAAGGTGTAGCTCTTCCTTCCACCATTTTTCAATGTTTGTGAGGAAATTTGAATGTGTAAGCCAAGCGTTCTCAAACCTGAAGGGGGAGTTCCTCAGTTTACCAAATAGAGAAGCTTCCAATTGAATAGGCCAGTGGTTTGAACCTCCAAAAGGTAGGATGAGCACATTCAGGCTACTTCCCATGAGAATAAGTTCCTCTGAAATAATAAATCTATCTAATTTTGAGGCTACTTGGGTAGGGCCACCCCTTTTGTTATTCCAAGTGAAGATTCCATTGTTGGTTTCCATATCAACCAATTTCATATTGGTGATGAAGTTATGGAAGGCAAATGAATCCCTACTAAGTGTTCTAGTAACTCCTTTCTTCTCCGTGAGTGATTTTGTCATGTTAAAATCACCTCCTAGAATCCAGGGTAGAGCTGGGTATCTTTTCTTCATATCCTCCAGTGTTGTGAGGAGTCAAAGTTTGTCCTCCATTGGCTGAGGACCATAGACATTGGTGATCATGTAACATTTCCTATCACCCACCGATTGGAAAATCAAAGAAAGGCGATGTCTGGAAGCCTCCATATCAATCACACCTAATTTATGTAGATCCCATAGAGTGTTGGGTCCCTATAATACTAGTGATTACCCCATTACTATTGTAGTTGTACCCCTTATTAATATTGTTGTGCCCCTATTGTCCCCATATTGTTATTACTGTGCCCATAGAATCCCTCTATTGTTATTTTTGTGGCTTTATATTATTATTGTTAGGTCGGCTAGGTTATATTGTGACTCCTTAGACTCCTATATATAGAAAGGAGGTTTTGTTGTTGAATCATCCAAGAATTGTTTATTTATGTAATGTAAAGGAGGTTGCCCCCTCGAAGAGGCTGAATTCTAAGGCATTGATCTATCTTTTATATCTTTTCTTGAGCTGGTTTCATAACATAGAGTGAGAATGGCACCAATAGATTTATTTGCCTTAAATTCAAGGTATTCATATCTATTTAACCATCTGCTATGTTTTTCTCTGATCTTCTCCACTGAGCATTTTGTTTCCTGTATGAATGTTATGTCAAGTTTTTCCTCTTTGATCCTGTTACCTAGATTCCTCTGTTTTCTTCTACTCCCAAGTCCTCTAATGTTCCGGGTTGTGATTTTCATTGAGGTGGGGTTTTAAAGGAGTAACTGGAAAGGTATTTCATCCTTCTTGAGTCAATCATGAGTTTGCCACACTCCAATAGTAGTTCTTTCTATCTTTTTCTTCCCCTACTCTTGGTTGGTTTTTTTTTTAATTTTCCTGCTAGTAATCCTATTGTGGAAGTCTCTTTATTTTCCTGGTTATCATGTCCTTTTTTGAATCCTACAACTGTTTGATGTGACTTGTTAAGGAATATCTATTGTACCTTGTCAATGTCCTCCTGAGGTATGGAGTTGATTCCCAAGTTTCCTCCTTGTTCATGAAACTTTTCCAGCTCTAGGTCCTCCCTTTCCAGGATCTCCTGTAAGTCTTGGTCCTCTGTGCCACTTTCACTTTGAGTCATTTCATGGTCTTTTCCTATTTCCATGTTACTCAAAGGGTCCATCGTCTGTTCATTCTATTCCTGTGTGAACTCCATGTTGGTCTCTTTTCCTTTCCCACTTGCTGTCTAATTCTCTTTACTCTTTGATCACCTCCATCTACATCTTCTTCTCCTAAGATCTCAAAACTGTTGTACCTTCTTGTTTTGTTATCCTTCTCAGTAGGGTTCTTTTGTTTCTTCCTTCCCACTCCTTTTCCTTTTCCTCCTACTTTGATGAAACTTGTCTGATCTATCCCTTTGGTGGTGTTTAGGTATTCCTCCCTTTTATTAAGAAGACAATCTCTAGATAGGTGCCCATGTTCATGACATTTGTGACATTTAAATGGGATATGTTCATAGTCAACTGTTTGAACCCATTCCTCGTCATAGACATCTAAAATGACCTCATCTAGAAGGGCTCCTGATAGGTCCATCTCCACATAGATACGAGCATAGGAGGTATATTTCCTCGTAGAGTTGCCTCTAAAATCTTTAAGAAATGACATAATTTATTGCCTATAGCTTTTAAAGATTCTGGCATCCAGTAATCTAAAGGTAAGGAGTAGAGTCTAATCCATACTGGTACCGAAGTGAAGGTTTCTTGTTCTGGCACAAAGTTCATCATCCATGGCTGCATATAGAGTCCAGCAGATGCAAAGAAGTATGGTCCTCCTTCAAAAATCCTATCTCTATCCTCCATGTTCTTGAATACCATTGTAAAAAAAACCCTTGGATCCAAGATGTATATTTAACTCCCCCTTTGGTTTCTAGTTGTATTTTATCCAAGTGTACAATGCTTTCTTTCACGGCCAGATTTCCATAAATTTGCATATAATGGCATAGTTAGCCATGTGATCCTTGTGCTCTAGCAGAGCTGGATCATTTAAAATAACCCGTGGTTTAGTTATGGTCTTGGGTTTATAGGGCCCCATCTTGGTTCTGTTCTTTGTACCCTGACCTATGTCTTCCACTTTCTCCTCCTGTCAGTCTTCTTTAGGGGTCCTTTGTTCTGCATGGGTTTTGCTACCTTCCGCCTTCTGAGTTTCAGTGATTTTTGTCTTGAACTTCAAGGGTTGTGGAGGCTTGTTCTTATTCCCTACTCTTCCTCTATTTGAAACCACATTACTATAGGAGGGAGTGGAGCTCCCTCCTCTCTATGCCTCCATGGGTACCTGTTACCCTCTGTCACTCTTTTCGTTGAACCCTAGAACCTTGATCGTCAGTTTTCTCCAAGTTTCTTCTTCTATAGTTGATCTCTCCGATCTCTCTGTTTTATTTAAATTTTTCATTTTTAAAAGTTAATTCTCATTTTTTTAAAACATTTTTATGGTTTTTTTTTGTTTTTGTTCTTATTTTATATATTTTATGAAATTTAATTTATTTTTTTGACATGAATTGTCCCCTTGCCACCCGTGGCTAGTTGGGACTCCGTGGTGGCTAACGAATTTTTTTTTTTTTATAAGTTTTTTTTTTTTTTAATGTTGTATTATTATTTATTATTATTTAATTTTACATGGCATGGTTAATTTTTTTTACATTTTATATTGTTTTTTAATGTCATTACTATAATATATTTTTTATATTTGATTTTTTTTCATGTTTTTTTTTTTATGTTTTTTACTTGTGATTATTTTTAAATTTTTTCGATATTTGAATTTTTGTTTTCAATATATATATATATATATATATATATATATATATATATATATATATTGTGTAGAGTTTGTGTCGCTGTTTGTCTAAGCAAACCCGATCCCATTTGAGTGTGCAATTTGAATGATAGTTGATTTTAAATTTTTTGTTATAATGAATCAAGTCTGCCCCACAATGTGTTAATTTCATGGTTGATTTTTAAGTTTTCATTACAATGGGTTGAGTTCATCTACACTGCGTGTTAACTTGATAGTTGATTTTTATTTTTTTTTTGCAATGTATCAAGTTGTCTTAGGCTAAGATTTCAAAATCCCTATACATTTGGCATTTAAAAAAGATTACTCTTGGTATAATAACTCTTTCATTTAGGTGTTTATTTTTAAAACTTTTTTAGTCATAAATTTTTTCCATAATGTCATGCTTGAAATATTTTGAGAATTTAAGATTGTTTTGTAGTCATAATCTTTGGTTTTAATTCCATGGTTGAAAAACTGTCAAGATTTTATTGTTTTTCTAAGTCGTGATATTTTATCTTTAATGTTATGGTTGAAAACAATTATAAATATTTTGTTTTAGCATCATGCTTGAAAATTGTTGGAATTTTAAGGTTTTTCAAAGAAGTGATATTTTAAATTTAATGTCATGCTTAAAAATAATTGGAATTTTAAGGCTTTTCAAGGATGTGATATTTTATCATTAATGTCATGGTTGAAAATAATTGGAAATTTAAAGTTTTTCAGAGTCGCGATATTTTACTTTTAACGTCATTATTAAAAAATGTTGAAAATGTATCCTAAAAAAAAAAAAATGAAAAAAATAAAAAAATACGTTATTCTGGCATTGACACTTTTCGATTTCAAGGTGTTTTTTGCACCAAACTAAATGACTTTTGTTGTTTTTTAATGTTATTTTAAAACAAGATTGAAAATTTACTCTAAAAATAAAAATGGTGATGCAGAATCAACACTTTTTATTTTTGGGTTGTTTTTTCATGTTTTTTTGGGATTTTTGGGTTCAAGTACTGGTTTTGAGGTAATAGTTCCCGTTTGATCGGTAACTATGTTTAGAGTGTCATGCTTTGATCTAGTGGAAAAACTATATGGAAATACTTAGGTTGGATGGTGATCTACTAGTAACTAGGACAAAAACTTCAAAACCCACATTAATACCCATTTCTACCCTATCAAGTATGTATAGGACCAATGGATTTGATGGCACTACATTAGGCAAATGAAAGGGTAGAAGGTATAGGAGTACACCACCAAGTTTAGAAATAAGGCCACCATGCTCGATATCTCTCCCAAGAACCAAGATGTACTCCTAAAGTATCTAGAGGGTCTACATAGCCTTCTATAATATCAAATGATGCTTTCAAAGCCAAGAATAGTGGTCAAGGCATGTGTACATGCACAATATCTAGAAAGAATAGGCTAAAATAGATCCAAGAGAGCAAAAATATTATCAAAAATAAAATTTCTCATAATATATTGAAATTGGCACCAAATCATAGATTTTGTCACCTCAATCTGAAACTATATGAGAAAGTTTTTGCGTTCTGAATTTTTTGGCAAACAACTAAAAAGTCAACTTGTAGGGTTGTTTGGGCAGCTAACTAGGTAGGTCGTACAATGACATGGTGCTGATGTCAATAGGTGGTTGTGCAATACCGTTGTTAGAAGGGTCAATCTTGTGCTAACACGTGGCATGATCATACAAAGTGGTTGGTCGATTTTATTAGTTCATGTTTTGGTTTGGGAAATCAGGAGGTACCACGTGGCCCTCAAAGTTCGTGTAATTTTTTTTGTGGGTTGAATAACCTCAACATTGTTCAACTCCAAGACCTCCGGCAACACAATGCAATAACTTACCATTAGACCATGAAATGAACCTTATCATGTATTGTGGGCCACATATATTAAAATGGAAACAATTTAGCATTTGAGAGGGGGGGGTGGGGGTGGTGGGGGGCGTGTGGGCGTGCCTGTTCTACCATCCCAACCCCGGTAATATGGTTAACATGTGTGCATGGCATATGGTGGAAGGGGCATGGATTTGGCCCCGAATCCGGTCACATTAAACATAATGGAATTGACGACATAAACCATGGAGGGGCAAGGCACGTGGAACCCTACCCACGCCTTAGCTTGTAGACATATTTCCGTCGCATGTGACTTGGAGTAGAGAGCCAGCAGGTGAGTGGACTGTGCCCTGTGCCCCTAGTCATTTGTATGCCACATGAATTACAATAGGGTAGAGTTTTAGGGTGCAGGATTTAAATTAATGATCCAACATTTTGCACCTTTTTTGGTAGGTGTGTGCCACTTGTTTTTGTGAATTAGCCAATGTACAAGGCCACCAAAGGCAAAATTCATTGCCATTTTTGACAGAGGCTCAATTTTGCAAGACAACTAGCAGGGAAATGAAGGATGCCTAACTTGGCCAGTTTTTAGCCTTCTTGAGCCCAAGAAGAACCTATAGAGGGGTTTTTGGGTGTTTTGGACACAATGGAAGCATTATTTTTTCAATTTGAGAATTTCATGTTGATGTAATTTCAAATTTGAAAATATAATATAAAGGGACAACATTAGAAGCTGGACTTGAAGACGTAGCTCAAGAGGGGTGAACTCCATCATCAAATTGTTGTTTTGTGATGCTGCATGTTGTCTATTTTTCACTATTAAAATCGGAAAAACTTAACTAAATTGATGAAGTTTATGTGCTTTTGAAATTTCAATCCATTTCCCATAATACATAAACTAGCTTGCAACATTTGACAAGGAACCTTCATTTTTAATTTTGGATCAGTTTGGTTTCATAACATGGTTGTTTTGAAGGTTTGATAGTTTTTGCAATTGTTTTCTTGAATAATTACAAGGTCTAAATTGAGAAGAGGAGAATGAGTGCTTGAAAAAGAAAACCCTCAAATTGGTTTAAGGAGGAATAACCAAAACCTCAAACTAGTCATGGCACATGAGGAAGGATGGGAACTGATGTCTGAGGATGAGAGAGATTTTAGAAAAACATTCTATGATATGTCTGAGATGGCGAAAGTATTGTACAATGAAAGGACAACAAGGTTGCAAGGAGAAAGTTCAAATCATTGAAAAGGTAATGGTGATGATGGGAGAAAGCGTCCACCCCCACCTCCTCCTTCAAATCCATCTACACCTCCATCCTCACCTCCTTCTTCACCTCCTTCATCTCATAGACCTACTCCTCCTCCATCTCCAAAAGGACATGTTAAGTATCCTTTTCTTGATCTTGTCAAGTTTGAATTGCCTATGTACAATGGGGAAGTAAACACTGAAAAGTTGGATAATTGGGTTTGTCAAATTGAAGTATATTGTAGGATTCAAAAGATCAATGATGATGTTACAAAGATCTAGCCTGCTACTATTCATTTGGAAATTTCAGCCCTCATCTGGTGCGAGTTCATAACTCAAGAATATTTAAAGAAAAGTGGTAAAATTATCTCTTATTGGAATGATTTTATAGCTTCATTAAGAAGGAAAGTTTATCCATTAGCTTATATGAAAAAAGAAATCATGGATTGGAAAAATTTTATATAACCTAAAAGTTAGTGTGTCCAAGTTACACACAAGAATTTAGAAGAGGAGCTTTAATCTTGGGTGTTGATTTGTCTTCACAAGATACTCTCCTTAGATGCGTAGGTGGTAGTTCTTTGAGACATACTGATCCAAAATGGATTTTGGATAGACTTCTAAGTCTAAGTGTTCCTCACAGAGGAAAATGAAAGTCCAAGGATAATCCTAGAAATAGCCCCATTGCAGAGATCATTTCATTCTGAATCTACTGCAACTTGAATGCGCTAAAATGGACTTCGGATGTAGAAGTTATCACAAAAAGAAGTTGCCCTTTATCCTTTGAAAAAGAGGCAAAATATTCAAAAAAATGGAAAAAAAACCCTTATAAAGGGAAATCGCATCAGAGATGGTCCAAGAGGCAGACTTAAGCGAAGGCAGAAGAGACCCCCAATCACCAATCTCCGACATATTGGATTGGAGGCAAGCATGAATCTGATGTTGGGACCCCAGGCAGAGTCGATTGCGATATGTGATGAATCGGATCAGTAGATCAACATCGACGATCCCCACACAAAGGGCCAATGCAATAGTGATATGCGATGCGATCTGGACCATCCGATCGGGGATCATATCAACAGTCCAGATTAAATAAGTGGTTAGCAATCGACGATCCCCGATAGCAGGGCTAATGCAATTGCAATTGCAATTAGCGATCAGGGCTGGACCCGATGGGAATTATAATCCTGATTGCATAAAATTTGAAGTCTGGGATTTTCAAATTTTATGTGTATTAGCGCATTTCCACTATAAAATCGAAATACAAAGGAAATGTGCCCAAAGCGATAAAGTTGGACCCGAAAGGAATTTTCGAAGTGGCCCTATATTATTTGAGTTCTGTAAGCGAGATTTCGGGTGGGCCTTAGGCAGTAAGTGGTATTGGGTTGGCTCTGTCTGATCCCATACAATGGTCGACGCGTGGCTAGTGGAGGAGAGAGAGAAACTACCTTTTCGGAAAGGTAACCTCCGTACTCCTAAGCCACCCGAAAATGAATATCAATCGTTGGATCAAAGATCACACGGATCAATGGTAGGGCTTACGATAGTGACCAAAGGTGGACCCGATATGATTATAGGGCAGATGCAATAATATTTGAAGTTTGATAGTAAGCATTTTGACAGGATTTTCAGTGTTTTCCCGTGTGTTCGGGGGTTTTTCCCAATCCACCTATGCGATGTGATATGCTGCCTAATGGTGGACCCGATAGGGTTTTTAGGGACAATTTGATGGAAAATTGACATCTGGAATTCATGCCCGATAGTGTATTTTCCAATAACCCTCTGTGTATTGGATTTTTCTCCATTTTTGGCTTTTTTCTTGGAAAATGGCCCCGATCCCTTGTAACAACTCCTGATCTTCATGCCACATTGCAAGTGGGTGTTTTTGGCAGGAAATGATGCATTTGAAGCCACAGAGCCCCAGAGCCAAATGGCAATTGAACAGACAATGTGCAGAGAAATCGCAGGGCTATAGAGGGGTGATAACACACAGAGAAATGGCTAGGGAAGCCGGAGAGCCAGGAAAATGCCTCAAAGGAGCTAGAGAGCACGATTGAGAGCATAGGAATGCATAAGCATGCAACGCAAAGAGCTGAGAGAGTTTTTGGAATCACTTGGAGGTCATGTGAACCAGAGAGCACGATTGACAGGTAGCAAAGCTACAAAAGATTGCTGGAAGGTTGCTAAAGGTCGCTGGGAGGTCTAGCGAAACATTGATGCATGCAGAGGCTAAGAGATGGCTCAAAGAAGCCAGAGCCAAGAGGCAAGAGCCAGAGAGAGAGCTAGAGCCAAAGCCATGAGCCACAACTAGAGCTAGAGCCAAAGCCAGAGCAGAGAGCCAGAGCCAAAAATCCTGAGAGCTTCAAAGCCAGGGATGAGATGGTGTTCTAAGCCCATTTTTTCTGTGTAATACAGTGGAGTTGAGCATGGAGCTTGTAAAAGGACTTTTCCATAATCCCAGAGAGCCTAGTCGAGTTGACTAGAGCTCAAGGAGATGTAGCCCAAGAGTAAAGGGTGAAATCCATATTATATTGTTGTCTTATGGTTTGTTTACTTGCCACATCTTATTGCTTTGTGTATGATGTCTATTTTCTACACTCTCTCACTGTTACATGCTGCATATCAGTTTAAGTAAATAAACTAAAGGTGTTTGGTCAGTTAAGGACAAACACAAGCATACACCTATTTCAAGCACATATTTAATTCTGCAATTGGTTAATCATAATATCTAGGGAACATTTAAGCTTTGGAAGTGGGAGAGGTTCTTGTAAGAGACAAGAAGCCTTTAGTCCCCTGTTTTCAGATCGGTGGTATCAGAGTCTAAGATTGATTAACCCCGCCTTCAAAGAGGGTTATATCTAAATTCTTGATTGACAGAGCAAAGATTTCTTGTCTTAGAGGTGTTTGGGTAGTCAAGGATTGATTGTCTGATTGATTGTATGCTTGTTTGCAGACTGACTATTGTTTGAGTTTGCAGAGGTGAAGGGAAAGCTATTGATAGCTCAGTCCAGGAAGGACAAGAAGGAAGAAGGGCTGAAGGAATTCTTCTTATCCCAAAAGACTCAAAGCAATCCTTGAAGCACAAGAGGTTTGTTGCAAAAGGTTGCTTAAATAAGCTCTTTATTAATCTTGTTTGAAGTTCTTTTGTTCATTGGCGTAATGCCAACTTCTACAAGTGAGTCCTCAAATTCTTCTTTCTTCACAAGAGTCCTTGATGAAGACATGAAGGAAGATTTGGCCACCATGATGGACATGGTGAGAGAAATGTACGAGGATGGAAGGAAGAGAAGCATACTTATAGAGCAGTGGAATTCCATGGAGGAAGAGAAGCAGATGCTTTTTGACAAATTGTATGAAATGGAGAGGCAACTTCATATTGCAAATATGAGTCTGAAAAGGATGCATGATTTGGAGTCACATCTCTTTGTTGCCAAAGAAGCCTTAGTCAAGTATCAACTTGAAGAAGGGGTAAATAGTTCCTGTTTGTATTCAAATTATTCTAAGAATGCTTATATTGGTTCTTTTGAAAAACATACCAAAGGCATAGGTTCCAAGCTAATGTCCAAGATGGGCTATGAAGGAAAAGGCTTGGGTAAACATGCACAAGGTATTGTTGAACCAATAATGGTTGAGGAAAGGCCTAATTATTTGGGTCTTGGCTATGGACAATCTTATGGAGAAAGTTCCAAAGCTACCGTGAAGGCCATTGAAACAATTCCAAGAAGGAGTTTCATTTCAGGTCCTCTACCTCAAGAGTGTGAAGAATGTATTAAGGAGGAATGCAATAGCTTGAAACATCATTTGCAGGCAGGTGTTCAGAAGCACACACTTGAACCAGAGAGTTGTGGAGACTCTAACAACCTTGAAGAGATTGATGGTGTTCCAATGGGAGCCACTTCTTCATTTGCTTCACCTCCTCATGAAGGCAATAAAGGTGACAGAGAAAGGTATAAATCTGGTTCTTATCATCTTCCTTTTGATTTTGCAAAGCATGATAAATTTCCACATAGATATGGGAAAAGAATTGCATGTTCCTTTTATGGTTTGGATAACCATAGTGTTTCTAGATGTTGGAAGAGAATGGCCACATACAGGAAACTTTTGAAGGAAAAGAAGCAAGAACCAATGGTCCATTGGATAAAGCAAATCATGATGTCAAGAGGATGTACATGCAGTGCACTTGCTACCATAAGCAAGGGAATCTTGTTGAAATGTGTTGAACTCTGAATCCTTCAATGCTTCCACAAAAGCTAAAGAAAGTAGAAAGAGAAGATGGTAGAAATGGAAACGAAGATTCCATGATTGATGTGTTTCAGGATGATTCACATGTTGATGCTGATGTGCAAACAAAGGTAGTACCTTTGAAAGGGATTGGTGAGAAATGGTTAGAGTTCTTATCCAATTAATATTGCATGTCTATTGATGCATCTATTTGCATTTATTTGTTAATGGAATGCAAGTTACAGGTTTTACCAAGAAGGTGAATGGAGAAGTTGAGTGGGAGACTCATTTTGTTGCTGCAACATTATATTTCATTTCAGCTTCAAAAGTACAGTGTGTTTAAGCGAAAGTTGAAGGATGAAATTCATGCATGAGATTTATGTGCATGAACATAGGGATGCTGCTTATTTCATTGTTTTTGAAAATGTGTGTGTAATTAACTTGAAGGGTTGATTGCTTTGTTATAACATGCATGTAATATTGACGTGAGAAAATTTGATGTGGTCTCCAAGATGGAGATAATGATGAAGTATTTCATATTTTGAAAAAGAGTCCTAATGTTCTTTTTCTACATGCTTGACTTGAAGGGTCATTTGTGTCAAAGGCATGTTTTGGGGCTTGTTATCTAGTCCATCATTTGTATGCAGATGTAAGACATGGAGGTGTTCACAATATGTGAAATCTGTTTCTTTTCTTGAAGCAAGAGTTTAGGCCATCCAGTTTTTGTCTGTATTTCTATTGTTGTTAACAATTGTTGTTGACATCTTGTTAAACAGGTACAAATGAAAGTTTTGTGGAGTAGATGTACTTCACATTTGTTTGAGCCACCTTGGATCAATGATTAAGGCAGAGAAGTTCAAACTACCTTCTATGACCATTTCAGCAGGAGTTCTGCAGGAAGGCAAGGAGGAAGGTAGTTCTTCCCAAGACGACCAACACATCCAGGAAGGAGAGTGGTCAAGGGATTTGGTTCAGAGGCACTATGCAAGGAAAGTGTATGGAGGCTGAAAGAAGAGTGTGTTGTTACTCTCATTTACTGTTCAGATTAGTATGTTAGTCTTTTGGAGACCAAAAGTTCTTTAGTGGGAGGGCGTGATCCAAAATGGATTTTGGATAAACTTCTAAGTCTAAGCGTTCCTCCCAAAGGAAAATGAAAGTCCAAGGATGCTCCTGGAAATAGCTCGATTGCAGAGATTGTTTCATTCTAAATCTACTGCAACTTGAATGGGCTAAATGGACTTCGGATGCAGAAGTTATCAAAAAAATAAGTTGCCCTTTATCCTTTGAAAAAGAGGCAAATCTTCAAAAAAAGGCAAAAAAACCCTTATAAAGGGAAATCGCATCGGATATGGCCCAATAGGTAGACTTAAGCGAAGCTGAAAGAGGCCCACGATCATTGATCTCCAGCATATCGGGTCGGAGGCAGGCATGAATGTGATGTCAGGACCCTGGGCAAAGCCGATTGCGATATGTGATGAATCGGATCAATGGATTGGCATCAACGATCCTCGACACAAAGGGTTGATGAGATAGCGATATGTGATGTGATCTGGACCATCTGATCGGGGATCAGATCAATGGTCCAGATTAAATTGGCAATCGGTGATCCCTAATAGCAGGGCTAATGCAATTACGATTACGATTAACGATCACGGCCGGACTTGATGGGAATTATAAGCCTGATTGCATAAAATTTGAAATATGGGATTTTTGGATTTTCTATGTATTAGCGCATTTCCGCTATAAAACCGAAATACAAAGGAAATGCACCCGAAGCGATAAAGCTGAACCCGAAAGGAATTTTAGAAGTGGCCCTATATTATTTGAGTTCTGTAAGTGGGATTTCGGGTGGGACTTAGGTGGTAAGTGGTACTAGGATAGCTTCGCCCAATCCCATACAATTGTTGATGTGTGGTTAGCAGAGGAGAGAGAGAAACCACCTTTTCAGGCAGGTAACCTCTGTACTCCTAAGCCACCTAAAAATGTATATGAATCATTGGATCAAAGATCACACAGATCAATGGTGGGGCTTGCGATAGCGACCGAAGGAAAACCCGATATGATTATAGGGTGGATGTAATAATATTTGAAGTCCGATAGAAAGCATTTTGACGGGTTTTTCAGTCTTTTCCTGTGTATTTAGGGTTTTGCCCATTCTACCTATGCGATGCGATATGTTGCCTAATGGCGGACCTAATAGGGTTTTTAGGGATGATTTGATGGAATTTCATGTCTAAAATTCATGCTCGACAGTGTATTTTCCAGTAACTCTCCGTGTATTGGATTTTTCTCCATTTTCGGCTTTTTGCCTGGAAAATGGCCCCGATCCCTTGTAACAACTCCTGATCTTCATGCCACACTGCAAGCGAGCATTTTTGGCAAGCAATAATTCATTTGAATCCACAGAGCCCTAGAGCCAGATCACAGTCGAACAGACAATGCACAGAGAAGCCGCAGGGCCGCAGAGGGGTGATAACACGTGGAGAAATGACTGGGGAAGTCGGAGAGCTAGGAAAATGCCTCAAAGGAGCCAGAGAGCATGATTGAGAGCATAGGTAGGCATAAGCAGGCAACATAAAGAGCTAAGAGAGTTTTTGGAGTCACTTGGAGGTCAAGTGAACCAGAGAGCATGATTGACAGGCAACAAAGCTGTAAAAGGTCGCTGGAAGGTTGCTAAAGGTTGCTGGGAGGTATAGCGAACCATTGATGCACGCAGAGGCTGAGAGAGGGCTCAAAGAAGCCAGAGCCAAGAGCCAAGAGCCAGAGTGAGAGCCAAAGCCAAAGCTAGAGCTAGAGCCACGAGCTAGAGCTAGACCCAGATCCAGAGCCAGAGCCAGAAAGCCTGAGAGCTTCAGAGCCAGGGATGAGATGGTGTTCTAAGCCCATTGTTTCTGTATAATACAGTGGAGTTGAGCGTGGATCTTGTAAAAGGACTTTTCTATAATCCCAGAGAGCCTAGTCGAGTTGACTAGAGCTCAAGGAGATGTAGCCCAAGAGTAAAGGGTGAACTCCATATTATATTGTTGTCTTATGGTTTGTTTACTTACTACATCTTATCACTTTATGTATGATGTTTGTTTTCTACACTATCTCACTATTACATGCTGCATATCAGTTTAATTAAATAAACTAAAGGCATTTGGTCAGTTAAGGACAAACACAAGAATACACCTATTTCAAGCACATATTTAATTCCGCAATTGGTTTATCATAATATCTTGGGAACATTTAAGCTTTGGAAGTGGGAGAGGTTCTTGTAAGAGACAAGAAGCCTTTATTTCCCCATTTTTAGATCACATAATATACTTATGTTGAATCCCACCAATCTAGATGAAGTATGTGTTCAGGAAACTCATTCAGAATCAAGAGACAAGAATGTTCCTCAAGAGGCTAGCAAGAAACCTTCCAAATATGGAGATAAAGGAAAGGGGAAGTTTAAAGGCAAAATAATAAATAATGCTATTTTCAATAAAGAGGGAGAAAAACTTACCTGTAAATATTGTTCAGAAGAAATCCATGATGAAGACCATTGTTGGAAATTACATCAAAAAATGAGACCAAATAAGTTCAATAACAAGGGGAAACAAAAGATTGTTGCTACAAATCCGCGAGATCTAGGATTTGATTCAGATGATGAAACCAAAATCATAGCCATGGGAATAAAAGGTAAAGATTATAATGCAAGTACTAGTTCTTCTAGTAATCCTATTGAGTCTCAAAATGATAACGAAATAAGTGAGAATTTTCATATCAGGGTCATCACAAAGCATACCAAAGTTGATACATTGTTTGATAGCAGATCCCAATTCATTATTATCTCCAAAGCAATTGTCAATAAAGTAAATATAGAAACTACACCTCATACTAAACCTTACCCTTTAGGTTAGATATGTGATAATGCCAAATTTAAAGTGACAAGAAAATGTAAACTCAAACTCGTCATCACTGCAAATTTTATAGATGATGTAGAGCTCGATGTTGTACCACTTGACATATATGGAATTGTTTCAGGGAGTCCATACCTTTATGAACAAAAAACCATATTCTATCATCGTGAGAACAAATATAATATTTTTAAAGGCAGAGTTGAGTATATTGCTAGAGAACATCACAAGAAGATGAAATTATCTCTTGTTAGTGTTGGTCAGATGTTAGTGTTTGTCTTGTTTATGATTAAAGCTAAAGATACTGTTGAATCTGAAGCTTTCATAGGATGTGATTATAAACTCAAGCATGAATTGGTTGAATTTATTAATACATATGACAAGATGTTATAGGAACCTGAAGGATTGCCTCCTAAAAGAGGAATCCAACATGAGAATCAATTGCAATAAGATTCACCACTTCTAAACATTAGCATGTATAGAATGTCAGTTTTGGAGAATGAAAAATTCAAAAAGAAAATTCAAGAGTTATTTGGCAAAGAGTTAAGTAGGCCTAACACATCTCCTTGTAAATATCCTATTATTTTGGTTCTAAATAAATATGGTACATAGCACATGTGTGTGGACTTTAGAGCTTTGAAGAATATCACAATGAAGAATTGCTATCCTCTTCCTCACATTGATGATTTGCTAGATCAGTTAAAGGAAGCTATATACTTTACTAAGTTAGATTTGAGAAGAGGTTGTCATTAGATAAATATTGTTGAAGATGATATTTGGAAAACTACTTTCAAGACAAAACAAGGTTTGTTTGAATGGTTAGTTATGTCATTTGGGATTTACAATTCACCTACAACATTCATGACAGTTATGAATGACGTGTTGATACCATTCCTTGCTGATTTTTTCCTAGCATACTTAGATGATATTATGATTTTTAGTAAGACTCGTGAAGAGCATGTCAAGCGTGTGAATAAAGTTTTAGATGTCTTGAAAAAAGGGAAGTTGCATTTGAATATATATAAGTGTGAATTTGGGAAAACCTCTTTGGTTTATTTGGGTCATATTATAGGAGGGGGTGAATTGAAGATTGATCCCTAAAAAGTTTAATTCATTATAAATTGGCATAAACCCAACAATGTAACAAAAGTTAGGAGCTTTTCAGGAGAAACCCAATATTGGAGAAAATATATCGCTAAATTCTCACTCATTGCATCACCATTACATGATTTGAAAAGTATGAAACAAGTATGTCAGTGGGAGGCAAGCAACATAAATACTTTTACACTTTGAAAGAGAAAATCGATACAACAACAATTCTAGCACTTCGAGATCTTAAGCAGCCATTTGAGATTCAAACTGATGCAAGCAATTATTCCATGGGAGAATTTTTGCTACAATATCGTAAGCCTATATGTTATCATTATGAAACCTTTACCAATGTAGTAATTAACAATTTAACTTATGATAAAGAGTTGTATGCTTTGTTACAAATCATGAAGAAATGGAAGCATTATTTCATGGGTAAAGAAATGATTATTCCTACTAACCATCAAACTTTGCAATATTTACAATCGAAAACCAAGCTACAACAAGCTAGACATTTGAAGTGGATGGTATTTAAATAACAATTTCATTTGGTAACCATGTATAATAAAGGTATATACAACAAATTTGTTGATATGTTATCAAGGCCTATTGTCAATGCATCTGTTATTATTAAGAATAACTCAATCATGAATGAAATTTATATTGAACAATATGGTCAAGACGATGATTTTAAATATGTTTATGCAACTTTGATTCAAGTAAATCATGTTGAGGAGTTGGATTATCATGCTCATAACAATTTTTACTATCATCTCACAAGTTATGTGTTCCATTGGGTGAAAGAGTCAATGTCATAAGGGAATCCCACACTTCTCTTATTGTCGATCACTTTGGTGTAGGCAAAATAGTTGCTCAAATTCATAGGTATTGTTATTGGCCTCACATGAATGAAACTATTTCAAGATATGTAATAGGATGTTCCATGTGTGCTGCTAGCAAGGCTAGTAATCTGAAATTGGATCTGTAAATTCCACTTCCTTTTCCTTCTTGTCCTTGGGAATGTATTTCTATGGATTTTGTAGGGGGGCTACCATTGTCTAGGAAATGTCATGATTATCTATATGTTGTTGTGGATGGTTTCAGCAAAATGTGTGTGTTGATTCCATGTAAGAAATAAGTTACAACTGAACAAACTGTTAATATGTTCTTCCAAAATGTATGGGTTCATTTTGGGTTTCCCACTTCTATTATTTATGATCAAGATTCTTGATTTGTTGGGAAGTTTTGGTCAAGTTTATGGGAACTCATGGACACCAAGTTGAATAATAGCACCATATTTCATCCACAAACTGACGACCAGACATAAGTAGTGAATAGAATGATAGTGCATCTCCTTTATGGATATTGCAGTAAGCATCCTAAACTTTGGGATGAGAATTTTCATTACATCCAACATGCCTATAATCATGCAAGCATTCATCTACACATGTATCTCCATTTGAGGCTTGTTTGGGTTATTTTCCAAAGTCTCCTTTGGATTTCATCTTTGGTAAAGATATTGTAGTCGATGGACATAGCGATGTGAACAAAGCCAAGAATTTCATTGAACAAATTCATCTAGTGCATCAAATGGTACAAAAAAAACTAGAGAAAAGCAAAGAAAAGTACAAAGAAAGACATGACAAACATCAAGTTGATCATGATTTCCAAGTGGGAGTTCAATTGGTTATATATGAGCAAGGAAAGACTTCAAGATGAAGGTAAAAGTATCAAGTCAATCAGATATAGTCCTTTCAAAATTTTGGAGAAGATTGCTAACAATGCTTTCTAATTAGATTTTCCACCTTACATGCAAATTTATTCTATTGTAAATGTGGAAAAATTGAGATTGTATGAGCCTCCAATGATTGATGATCATGAAGGGAATGTTAAAATTCCATCTATATAAGATTTTGCTCCTAAATATTTAAATAAGCTGCAGGAAGGATCAATTCTTGATAGGAGGATAAGGACGTCGCATAGAGGTAATGTGGAGTATCTTTGAGTGTGGCTCAAAGGCACCAATCCAATTAAAGAAAGGTGGATTGAGATTAGGAAAGTGAGGAGTTGTACCCTCACTTAATTATTGAGTAAAAATAGACTTTTGGTGTCCCAAAATCTTCTAGCTAGGAGGAATGGTCTAAGGGATAAAAAATGTGCTAAAAAATAGAAGTGCTCAAAATCTCCCAAAAATAATTCCAAATCGTAGATCTCATCATTCTCATTCCAACGATGCTTGAATTGCCTCAATTTTCCTAATTAACCTAGCCCCTGTTATATGGTTAACATGTGTCCATGACATATGGTAGAAGAGAAGGGGAGTTGGCCCCAACCTCGGTCTCATTAAACACAACAGAGCCAATGGCATAAACCACAGAGGGGAGGGGCATGTGTCACCTTGCCCACACCCCATCTTGCATACATATTTCCACTGCCTGTGACCTAGAGTGGAGGGTCAGTAGGCATATGGCCTCTAGCCCCTGGTCATTTGTATGCCATGTGACCTATAAAAGGGTAGATTTTTAGGGTGTAGGAGTCAAATTAATGATCCAACACTTTTCACTTTTGTTGGCGAGTGTGTGCCACCCATTTTTGCGAATTTGTTGCTGTAAAAGGTCACCAAAGACAAAATTTAGTGCCATGTTTGAAAGAGGGTCAATGTTTTAGGACATATAGCAGGAAAATGAATATGGAGGCCTCACTTGGCCATTTTTCATCCTTTTTGAGCCCAATAAGAGCATACACAAGGGTTTTTGGGTGTTTTGGACACAATGAAAATGTTTTTCTTGCAATTTGAGCATATAATATAAAGTCCAAACGTTGGAAGATGGACATAGAGATGCAGCCTAGGAGGGGTGAACTCCGTCATCAAATTGTTGTTTTGTGACACTGCATGTTGTCTATTTTTCACTATTAAAATATGAAAAACTTAACTAAATTTACTAAGTTTATTCTCTTTTGCAATTTCAGCCCATTGCCGATAAGACATAAACTATCTTGCAAAATTTTAAAAGAAACCTTCATTTTTAATTTCATATCAAAAATAAAGGGATGTTAATGGTTCAAAGCAGAAAGAGCACCATGAAGCTTCCAAGGAGGGGAGAAGATGTAGAAATCAGGAAAGGATAAGAAGATAGCATCCAATCACATCATTGTGGGTGCCATATGAACCAATGTAACCATTGCATCATTGTTGATTATACCAAGGAGAAGCGTTGGAAACAACATCTAGAATTAAACTTGAAGAACCCCAAGAAGGATGACATTGAAAAAAATCTTCTAGCCACAAATTTGAGCAATTAGAACAAAAACAACTTTGACATGGACAAGAATTTTTTTGCACATTGGCACAAAAAAGGTTAATCTTAGTAGCCTTCATCACTAGGAAGAGAAAGAGATGACCAAATGCTTCCATATTGAGATCCAAGTTAAGAGGACAAATATCGATGCCCTAATCAATTATAGTTGTCAAGAAAATATCATAGCAATGGATATATTTAGTAAGATTGGAATAGATGTATATGATCATCCTAGTCTATATCCATTGGCCGGATGGGTAAGCATTTTGGAAACTAGATCACTACTTGGGGGGGGTGGTGAATTAGTAGTGAGAGCACATATAAAAATTTTCACTAAATTATTATTCTTTTAATTTATGCACAAACTAGAACACAAACCATAGATAAGAGCATCATAAATACACATGCAACCATAAAAAAATCAACACAAGGGACACAAATGTTTCTGGTGGAAAACCCTTCACTAGGAAAGAAACACCCTGCTATAGTTGTGCTACTCAAATTCTATTATGTCAAACAATTCTTTACATAGAGTTACAAATATGGATACTATCAAAATGGAGATTGTTTCTCAAGTGGATCTACAAACTACCATCTATTGAAATACACCACGATCAACAATCCTCGCTTGGATACTCCTGAACTAATAATTGACTCTATAGATTATGATTTGCTACACATCACCATGACCAATGAGACTCCTCCAATTTCTATCGAACTATCCAACCACCATTGGATTTGAGAAATCTACTCACTATTATTGACTTCACCTAAGTCGCCAAACTCTTCTCCTCTATGTGGTTCTTGTTTCAAAATATTTCAGACCGGAACCAAGAACTACTTAACATGAGCACTACAACAACATAACATGAAAGCACACAATGAAATAAAAATATGCATCACTAGTTGCAATTAAAAAAAACACACAAAATCTCCACATAAGCTGCAAAACAATATCCTCAAAACTATACACCAATCCACACATCAACAACTCTATTAGGGCATAAATGATTGAAACAAATTACAGATCACTTCTATTACCACTGCAAACTAATTCATAAAATATGCATACTATGGCTCACATAGTTTTCACACACTTCCCCACACACACACACTCAATCAATACACAAAAGAATCAATCATACTAGCATTGAGCTTCCTCCAATATCTAGATGAACTCAAGTGTTCAACTCAATAATTACACAGAACTACTGGGCATCACAACCCTACTCATATGCTAGATTTTATCTGGATTCATCCCATTGACTAAATCAACCACTAAATCCACTAGCCTTTTTGATATTTTCAACTTTAATCGGCTTCTAGAGGTCTTAGGAACTTTTCCAACCATAAACCAAAAAGTGTCGATAAAGGATGTTGCCTCAACACAAAAAATAGTCGAGAAACACAAGAAATCCAGAGAGAAACACATGAAAATCATTCATTTTCTCCCATAACACTGTATCCATGCGAATGAGCCTATAATTACTCCATTTGTTATGAAACCAACTCACAAAAAGATAAAAAAGATAAATCAATGCCTTAGAAATAAGCCTCTTCGAGGAGGAAACCTCCTTTACATTACACAAATGAACAATTATTGGATGATACAAATGACAAGACCTCCTTTCTATATATAGGAGTCTAAGGGGTCATAATGTAATGAGAGGTGACATAACAATAATAATGTAAGGGCACAATAATAACAATATAGAGACTACATGGGCACAACAATATAATAAGGGGGTTTCACTAATAACAACAAGGGGTTACACTAGTAGTATAGGGACCTAACACCCTTAGGCTGCTTAGCTAGTGATTGTACCCTTCTAGCTACTCCCACAAGATTTCCTCCATGCAACTAAGGCTAAAGCTAAGGTAAAACATCAATCCTTCAACCCTAAAACTCTGCCACCTAGTGGAACATATTCATCAGCTCTTGAACACTCCTCCATGCCACTGTATCAAGTAAGGAACTGATGAAATAGGCTAAGAACAAGTCAATGACATGCAAGACCTATTATACCGACCTTAGTACCAATACCAACACCTCCATCTCCTCAAGAATCAACCACAACCTCTCTAAACATCTCAAATACCTGTAGCGATATCTCCAACTCATGTAGCAGCATCTCCAAGCTCCTGTAGCAGAAACACGAAGTCAAACAACTTCCTCCTCAAACAAACATCACATGTGGAATCCATCTCCAAGTCACCTCCACTAGGTCTAGTCATAAGTGTGTTGACATCAATTCAAACTAACAAGACCATCAACTAAACACACAACACTCATCACACATGCACATGACATGAAATGTTTCCAACCTATTGACATCAATGCCAACAAAATCCTCCTTTGGCATTGATGTCAACCTCCATCCAACAAGTGAGGCTAATCTCTATCCATCCAAAAATCCCCCCCCCCCAATTGACGCCCAATGGAAAAGGGCCATATAAACACTAAAGAACAATGCTAATAATTTCGAATGAGGGTAGGAATCTCCTTGTCACACTCAACACCATACTGATGCAAGGTTGATGTAGACCAAGAATCCTAGCTGCCAATCATGTCTTTAACCAATGCCATGCCAAATTGATGACTGAACATGCTCCCCTTAAGAATTTAATGGGGATGCAATCATACACTTTTCCTGCTGCAATAACCCTCCTAGGAAAGTGCAAGAGACTACTCTGCATGACAATGACTCCAACTAACTTTTGACATAATATACCATGAGTTACAATACAACATAACACTTCTTGGAGAAAATACATAATTGTGACAAGTACATAGGACTGCCATATTACTCTACACCTATCACCAACCATGAATTTTATGGACCCAAGTTTACATCATGCACCCAATATAGTGGGGTTACATCAAATATATGCAATATAATATAGGACTTGGACTCCCATTGACCCATCCATAGATAACGATGCAACATACTAGACACCAAGAATCTCCCCATAAGCACTATTCCCAAAAGATAAAATAATGATAATACATGGCTTTTACAATTGCACACAAATGTGCTCTCATCAATACATGCCCAAAACATGAAATATCATGAGTACATGGAAACAATAAGCATCAACATATGCTCCATATGGAAGTAGTAATAATAATATAATACATGGCATATACATCAGGATACTAGTCCTCCATGAGCAACATGTTGACAGTGCTGGAAACTCACAAACCAAGGGGACTCACCATTGTGAAGTACCAATTAGATCTCACATTGTTTGGAGTAGGAGTCCCATCCGGAATATCCTCTTAGTTACCATGTATTCTTATAGATTTTCCTTGGCTCTAATTGTCAACAAGAGAGTGGAATGCATGGTTCCTTCAAAAAGGAAGGGGGCTATGCATGGTAAGTGTTCGATCATATGTGTGTTAAAGTTATTTCACTACGCAGGGGAGGAAAAGTGAGCCTCTACGAGAGATATAGTAGTACCACCCTAGTAGAGACACACACGAATAAGAAGGGTCCATACAACATAAAGAAGAATAGTCCACAAAGATGTGAAGGTATTTGAAACCAATATAAAGACAAAGATTTGTCTAATATACAACAGAATAGTCCATGAGGATGCAACAATGATAATAATAATTACATAACATTGTCAATATGATAAGTACCAGAATAACCAAAATAGTTCAACAACTTTAGCACAGATGAATGAAGACATGAATTACTAACATTTACATAATAGTCTTACTAATATCCATAATCCAAGCATGAAGAACATGATGGCGCATAGGGAATCTCATATTAAGTAAATTTTCCAAGACTTATGTATACAATGAACACCACTAGCTTCAATAATGGAGTGTTGGAGCCACTCCTTGCTTCTCAAAAGAACTAGTTTATATCTCTGATGCCTTGCGGGAGGAGCCAAGGTGAAAATTCCTTTTCTCATATGATGAGGGTGTACATATAACCAATGGGTGATGCTTACCCTCCTTGTGACTCTTTGACTACCCTCATGACTGTTTGAATTCTTATGAATTTTTTACTTACATGAATCTTCATATTCCATGTGTGTCCTTTGGACTTCCACTTTACAATACATTTCAAATAGGTAATTACATAATCCATAATAATGATGTGGCTTATATTGACTTGTGACAGAAAATGGAATGACACTGATAACATGGACTGCATAATGATGTGATAATGTCAAGATGTCCTTGTTTCTTCTTCTTTCTTTGTGTCTTCTTGAACAAATGGTACATGTTATTCTTCTCCATCTCCTTCTTCATCATATTGCCATAGCATGATAGAGTTCCTGTATCTACAATTCACTCATGACAAGATGACATCAGTTTGATAAACCCTTAGTCTAATATGGTGCACATTGATCTAGTCACTGAGCCTAAATCAGTTGACAAGATGGGAAATAGGCTCAGTAACTATTCAATTTTGAAAATCATGTAGTCATTGGTGAAGCTTGAGCCTTGAGAATGCATAATGCGTAGTTAAGAATAGGCTGAGGAAGAAAAATGTGTAGTCTGGGAGCTCAAGATGACAGGCAAAGGGGATAGGCATTGGATCAACCTATTGTACAATTCTAGAGGATAGATGAGCACAAGTGATTGTGCAATTGCATAGTTCAAGAGCTTAGGGTTGAGGCTCGAGGCTTAAGACTGTGTAGTGTGCAGTTTAGGCTGGATTAAGGGAAACAATTGTGCAGTTCTGGGAGACGAAGAGGTAGGCTGAGGGGATGGACACTGAGTCGAAACCTTGAATAGCTCTAAGAGAAAAGGGAGGTTGGGATATTGTACAACTGCACATTTAAGAAGCTCAAGAAATGAGCTTGTGGCTTTTTATTGCACAGTGCGTGGTTAGGTCCATTCTAAGGGAAAGGATTGCACAATTCTGGAGGTCAAGGATGGAGCTTGAGAACAAAAATTACGTAGTGTAATAGTCCTTGGAGGAAGGAACTATACATTGCACAATGTGAAAAGGGAAGGTCACAACTAGAGGATTTAAACTATGTAATTTGCAGTTCAGGGAGGCCAAGTGAAGCTAGGTTTCTTGGTTAGGAAACCCTTCAAGAAATGGATAAGTGTGAGACTGATGTGGAAAATGTTAAGACTTAGACTATGATCATACACTTAGAATACCTGATGATATAATCAACGTATACCATCCATGATACATGAACAATTAATTTCCATATGTGTGACAACTTTACGACAAGTTACGACAAGTGTGACACTTAAGATACACTTTATGATGATCGTGACAACATTTGTGTGATAATGCTTAAAACTTTGGGAATGTGTGTGATTTATGTTTACATGGTTATACCAACTAATTCACTTAGAGATAACCCTTTGAAACCACCAAAATAGGCATCCATACATCATGCGATAGCTAATATTTGGAAAAGACGACAATTGCTAAATTCTGAATGACTCTTGCGATATGTGAACGAAAGTGAAAGTAACACATGCTAGCAAAAATATAATATGTAAATGACACTAGTTAGAGTGGAAGAAATAGAGATACATCTGAAAACATGAAAGAGAAACTCATGAAAAGAAAGGTGTGCGGGAGCAACAACTTGCAAAACTCAATGAAATAGAAGTACAAGCCCAACTATAGTGTGAGAAACTAAAATTATCAGTGCACATTGACTAACAACATGGATGTTACATTAGACATGAAGAGTCTTGATGGAATGTACTATTCTTGTCCAAGCTTGTGTAAAAGAATGCACTCTTGAACTTGTTGTGGATTGAACACATGTGAGCGAGTGACTTCAACACTTCTGATCCAAGAAGGGAGCTTAGAAGCATCTGCTGACCAAGAAGTGGCTATGGAATGACTGGTCAAAAGATCCACAATAGGCTCCCAAATATGAATGTATGCTAAATTTTGGAGGGTGTTTGTCGCAACAACAACACTTGACGACTCACTGGTAGAACTCCAACTTCTCTGCCTTGGTTAATTATTTTGTGTAGGATCTAGTTCTCAAGGAAGTATTCTTTCATCATTCAGATTACCATAGCTTCCCCACTTACCCCATGTGTTAGTGTGTGTCAATCATGTCAGTTACCGGTGATCAAATGTGCTCTTACAAATTTTTTTACTAGGGTCTTAAGTCAGAATTTTGTCATTTTAGTGAGTCTTTAAATAAAATTTTCGTCACTTGCTAGTGTGCCTAGGGCTATTTCCCCTCTCTAAAGAATTTCATATGCTGGTCACTTTCATCATTCAATTGAGTCTACCATCATGAAAACATCATTAACATCACTTCAATCACATCATCATGGTCTCCATTCAGCTCAATGTCACCATTAGGTCATTAGGGTTAAGGTCACAAAATCAGTCATTTCATGTATAAATCTGACAAATGAGGAGTGGCAATAGGTAAATTTGTTCATTAACACTTGATTTAAAACGTAATTTATGGTTTTATATGTAATAATGTTCCTAAGGCTCTAAAGTTACAAGAAGTCCTAAGGCTACAAAAATTAGAAAGAAAGTGAATTGGTGAGGTGGGCCATCCTACCTCATTAATCACTTAGACACCAAAAGAAAATTATAAAAGCACATGGAGGAGCTCATTCACACTCATTTGCACTTGTATACCATCCTAGCATAGAGATCCCCACTCTCCTTTCTAAAAAATTGTGATTCCATAGCCCTCACTGGAAAACAATGTTTCCCTCGCTACGCACAAAGATCCCACACTACACACCTAGACAACACACTGCGCATTGGAGGCCTTTCGCTACACACAGGGCATAGTTGTCCGAAATTAGTGTTTGATCACCAAAATCCATTTTTCAAATGTCTTCTTTAGTTATTTCATCCTCCAAGCTCTACAACAAATAAGTTTAATGATTTTCACGTCATCCTTTGTCTCATATGTCAAGAAATTGATTAACTACTAATTCTCCTAGGGTTTACATGATTTTCATGGCTTTGATCTTCAAATGATGAATTTCTACTCTAAACCCTAGATTCCTTGTCCCGACACCTGTATTTTCATCTAATACACCGTCTCCATCACAAAGACTTATACCCTAATTTTCTATCATTTCCCTCTAAACCCTAGTCTAACCTATCTCTTTCTAGGGTATACCTATGTTTTGGTATTTTCCACACCCTCCCCTCACTCATTTCCAAAAAATTCTTCTTCCCCTACTCACTGACATCGTCCCCTACCCTCTTAAATTTCCTTAAAAATTTAGGCAATTTCTATGTCCATCATACCACCTCATTCTCTCATAGCAACAAATTTCACTCTTTTTGCTTGCCTTTCACCTAGGGTTTGAAATATGGAGCCTGAATCATCAGCATCGGAGAAGAGGAAGAAAAACAAGGGGGGAAAGATACTAAGGTTTGAGCCCTCTAATTGCAATGAAATCATCTCCTCCCCATTTGTCATGAAATTATTTGAAGATTTCAATTGTTTAGGGTTTTGTCAAAGAGTGCTAGAAGTAGGTTACCATGAGAATCTCACTATTGTAGGGACTAATTTCATGTTTTTAGTGGATGCCATATCTCAAGTTATAGACATACCAAACCATGGTGAAAACTGGTTCAAAGTCATGAACCTAGACCTAGAAGAGTACAAACCCCACTTGAAATCACAATACAAAGGAGCTCACTCACATGTTTTCTCATTTAGATACTTGTTGGAGAGATATGATGAAGGTCGTCATGAAGTTATTCACATGTGATGGAATATTTTCCAAGCTATATCAAAACCACATAAGGCTACTCATGCACTTTATAGCTGGCAAGTCTCTCAATTTGTGCAACTACTTGTATAGGAGCCCATAGAGCATGACTTTGACCTAGTTGACTTGGAGGCACAAGATGAGCATCAAGCCTACAACAAGTCATCAAAGAGAAGTATTCTCAGATCATGGAGCTCAAGTACAATTTGGTAAAGGCCAAATTCATCATTTCATTCCTTGAGAAAGAAAATAGTCAACTTAAGGCAAAACAACTAGTCATGGAGAAAAAGAAATTCAAAGCCAAGAAGAAATAGATGAAAGGAAAGGAAGTGATGGACCATGAGGACACTAAGTAGCATGAAGGACATGTGGAAAGGAAGAGGCCAAGAACAATGGGTCTTAGGAAGGCACTTCAAAGGGAAAGAGAACAAGATCCACCAATAGAATTGACCTTTGAAGAGAGGATTGCCATGGAAATAAATGAGAATACGGAGTTTTGGCTTGAAAAAGTCAATTTCCACCTTGAGAAGCTCCTTGACAAGGCCAATAGGGATAACAAGTTGCAAAGGAAAATGGCCATCCACTACTACAAGGAAAATCAACTTTGCAAGGGAAAAATCAAGGAGTTGAAGGCCAAACTACATGAAACCCTAATCAACCAAGAGGAGAATGGTAAGTTAGATTTTCTTTTTGATCCATCCATGGTTGCATAAAATACCTCATCAATCATATCTAGACAAATTTTGGGAGGAGTTGGAGGAAAATTTTTGTTTTGGTGCAAACTGGTGCAGACTTGTAGTTTTTGGCAATTTCTGTCTAAGAGTGTAGCGAGCTCGTGCTGCGCTTCTTCCTCAAGGCTCCAAATGATGGAAACTCAGAATTTTTGGAAATTGTATGGCCCCCTATCAAACCAATTTTCCCACTTTCCTGGGCCAGGTCTCAGTTTTTGAGAAATTTGCAAAAAAAGGCCAAAAATAACCTTTCTACCCCTCTTTTTCCATTTCGTTGCACACCTCGAGACACCTTCAAAGAATGGCCATATCTCAGCCCAAAATGGGTCATTTTGAGTGCACAAATATTCTAAATACATATACACTCTCCCATATTTCCATAAAAGGCTTCAGATATGGATTTGTTTTCTTCAAAAAGGCACTCAAAACTGGCCTCCAACAGCTCTCCATGCACCTGGAAATTTCTAAGATTTTTGTAAATTTTTCAGTGTGTAATTTTTGTATTTCCTAGTTCGAATTTGGTAAAAGTAAAAAGGTGATGTAAATGATCTAATTTAGTAATACTACTGTAAACATGATGTTATAGTGGGCAATAAGTCTTGTTAAGTTGTTTTTATGTAAACTTAGGCTTCATTAAAGAATAAAAACTCAAGTCAAAGTCTAAATGAAGAGTTTGTATTCAACCTTCTTAGTCTCAGTTTTTGGTTGAGATATTCATGGGAACTGTTCCACCACTCATGGAATCGACCCCTGAGAGTGGGGAGACTATTTATTTTGGTTTATATGTATCATTTTCTCAGTCAGAGAGAAGGGTGGGACATCTAAGGAGAAAACTCTTGTAGCTTTGTGTTAAGCATTTTGAGGAAATCAATGGAACCGTTGCAGCTATTATTTAGGATCATATGTAATGAGTTCGTGATCTTGTATTTTCTTTTTTATAGTTTCAAAAGAAATATATTCATCTTCTCTTTCAATTCATTATTTCTTCAGTGGCTTTTCCTTAAATTTATAAGCATAATTCTTTTCATAAAGCTTTGTTTGATGGGAATATCATTGTGTTATTTTCTTTCTTTCTTAATGAATTCATGATATATATGATCATTAAGACCTATTATTTCCTTTTAACACTACACTACACTGACAACCCTAAGCTATCACAAAACTATTGCTACCTTGCTCCTTTATATCATTGTTGTTGTTACCCTTTTGATCCTGTGACCTAGTTACCTGGTTTTCATCCCTTGTCCAACACCAAAACCCTAAATTTTCAAAACCTATTTGAGCTTAGAATATCTAGCATAAAATACTTTTATATTCCAGTCAATTATTTGGATGTGATCTCATAGAGAGAGAATTCTATGGTTTGGTAGGGCTAGCTACTAAATGGAAAGCTTGGTTTGTGGTTACCTCTGTCAATTCCTCTCATCCGGGGACATTGTGGGGGATAACATTTTGGCACTGTTTCCGGGGAACACAAGATCATATCTTCCCTAGGAAAGAACGATAAGGATCAGATCTGATTGTTGATGGTGAACAGTGATCAGACACAAGAAAGGTTGTGCATCTTTCATCTGGCGACTCCAATGTCGAAGAATCCAAAGGTTTTGAATTTTCATGGCGAATCCATTGTTCAAAAACCAGTAGTTTGAATAACTTCTTGGTGGCTTAACTATTTTCAAGATGGATTCAACTGCTCGAAATTATTCTCATATGAATCGAGCTCATATTCCTAGCTTTCCGAATGGAATTCCTTGCATAGATTGGAAAACTAATTTTCCCAAATTCATATATGGAAACAAGGATGAGGCTATTATGCATCTAATCAAATTTCATTGGCATATACATAAGCTCAGGATTAGGTTTCATGAGGATTGTTTGATGAAAATGTTTATGGCTACCCTAGAAGCAAAAGCAAGATCATGGTATGAAGGATTGAAGCCAGGTAGCTTATTCTCTCTTAAAGAATTCCACACAACATTCTTTGAGTTTTATGGAAAATCTCATCATTCGTTCTTGTTGTTCGAAGATTGTTGTGAATCTTGTGAAAATCTCATTCAATACCTTGAAGAAACTTTTGATGATGAAGAATGTTGATATTATGAGATCATAGAGGTCCTTTATGAATATTATTCCCAGCAGAAAATAACAGAGATTAGCTAGTTTGATACAAAGGATCATCCACAACACACATCAACTCCTTATTTGCTTGAAGATGAAACGGATCTGCATCCTAACTGGTAGGAAGAAATTGTTCCAAGTCAGAATTCTAAAATTGCATGTACAAAAAACTTAAGAAGTGAACCATATTATGACAATGATAATCTACTTTTGCAAGGAAATAGTGAAAAGGAAGCTGTTTTCTTTGATTCTTCTGATAGTAAAATTGATATTCTTACTGTTGAAGCACATGAGGAATCAAATATACTTGAAGTGGTTGCTGCATTTAAAGTTTTCCATGAGCATCCAAAACTCTGTCTTTTGGATGAGAGGTATGAAGATAGTCATTCACTTGTTTTTTCAGATTGTTCTTTCTCTAAGTTTTTATTTCAAGATTAGGTTTGTGAAGACCAAAATGAGGTTTTTGATAAAATGTATGAACAAGGATCTCTAGACATTCACCACTCATATGTATCTCCATCTCATCCATTTTCTGAAGCACTATTTCAAGGGTAGATTCATGCAAATCATAATTTTGAATTGGCATGTTTGAAGGTTTCAAACAATGTAATTATGGCATAGAATAATCATCAAACATTGAAAGAAAATTATGAAGAGGAGAGAAATGATAAAGAAGAGGTGGTTTTTAGAGCCTCTTGCACATGATGATCTTCTTCCAGATTCAAAAAATGAAGAGTGTGCTTGTATTTCCTTTGACTTTCAAGATATGGTAATGTTCCAGATTATTATAGACCCTATTGCCAATTTGTTGTAGCCATCTTGGAAGATGAATTCTCTTGTATTTATGCATCATGAGCACATGTTCAATGGACACTTGGAGTGGCCAATTTATTTATTTATTTATTTTTATTTTTTTCTCAAGGAAAGTACGAGCATGATTCAAATAACTAGCCATTTGCTCGATTGGTTACACTGGAGAGATCATTTCACATGATTGTATATATATCTTCAATAGGTGGGCATTATCATCAAGATTTGAAGCCCGAGGTGAAGGCCCTATGAAGTCAATGGTCTACTTCCATAAGTAAGTTCAATCATTGTGTTTTTATATTAAAGTCAATTAGTCAGTCAGTTTTCAATTTTCAGTTTGGTCTTTTGATTTTGACTCCATGCCCAATGAATAGACTACCTAGTCTATGGTGTTCTTGATAGCTCCAAGGAGATTCCATCCCCAACTGGAGCCAATGTTAGTGCCTGTTAATCATGTCAGTCACCAGTGATCAAATGTTCTCTTACAAATTTTTTTACTAGGGTCTTAAGTCAAATTTGTGTCATTTTAGTGAGTCTTCAAATAAAATTTTGGTCACTAGCTAGTGTGTCTAGGGATATTTCTACTCTCTCAAGAATTTCATATGTCGGTCACTTTCATCACTCAGTTGAGTCTACCATCATGAAAACATCATTAACATCAATTTAGTGACATCATCATGGCCTCCATTCAGCTCAGTGTCACCATTAGGTCGTTATGGTTAAGGCCACAAAATCAGTGATTTCATGTATAAATACAACAAATGAGGAGTGGAAATAGGTAAATTTGTTCAATAACACTTGATTTCAAATGTAATTTATGTTTTTATATGTAATAATGTTCCTAGGGTTCTAAAGTTACAAGAAGAGGTCCTAAGGCTACAAAACTAAAAAAGAAAGTGAATTGGTGAGGTGGGTCATCCTACCTCATTAGTCACTTAGACACCAAAAGAAAATTATAAAAGCACATGGAGGACCTAATTCACACTCATTTGCACTTGTATACCATCCTAGCATTGAGCTCCCCCCTCTCCTTTGCAAAAATTATGATTCCATAGCCCTCACTGGAAAACAATTGGCCCTCGTTGTGCACAGAGAGCCCACTCTACGCACCTAGACAACACACTGCACATAAGAGGCCTTCGCCGTGCACAAGGCATAGTTGTCCAAAATTGGTGTTTGACAACCAAAATCCATTTTTCAAAGCTCCTCTTCAGTGATTTCATCCTCCAGGGTCTATAACAAGTAAGTTTGATCATTTTCAGGCCCGCCTTTGCCTCATATGTCAAGAAATTGATCAAATACTTCTTCTCCTAGGGTTTACATGATTTTCATGGTTTTGATCTTCAAATGATAAATTGCTGCCCTAAACCCTAGATTCCTTGTCCCTACACCTCTATTTGCAGCCACTACACCATATCCATCTGTCGCAAAGCCTTATTCCCTCATTTTCTATCATTTTCCTCTAAACCCTAGTCTACCCTATCTTTTTCTATGGTAGGCCTATCTTTTTTTCTTTTCCACCACCTCTCCTCACTCATTTCCCAAAATTCCTTCTTCCCCTACCCACTGACAGCATCCCCTACCCTCCTAAATTTCCTTAAAAATTTAGGCAACTCCTAAGTCCATCATACCACCTCATTCCATCACATCAGCAAATTTCATTATTTTTGCATGCCTTTCACCTAGGGTTTGAAGTATGGAGCCTCACTCATCACCATCAGAGGAGGATTTTTTTTTTTGCTTGCCTTTCACCTAGGGTTTGAAGTATGGAGCTTGTCTCATCACCATTAGAGAAGAGGAAAATTGTTTTTGCTTGCCTTTTACCTAGGGTTTGAAGTATGGAGCCTGACTCATCACCATGAGAGAAGAGGAAGTAAAACAAGCGGAGAAATATACTAAGGTCTGAGCCCTCTAATTGCAATGAAATCACCTCCTCCACATTTCTCATGAAATTCTTTGAAGATGTCAATTGTTTAGGGTTTTGATGAAATCACCTCCTACACATTTGTCATGAAATGCTTTGAGGATGTCAATTGTTTAGGGTTCCTCTCCATTTGTTGTGAAATGCTTTGAAGATGTCAATTATTTAGGGTTTTGATGAAATCACCTCCTCCACATTTGTCATGAAATGCTTTGAAGATGTCAATTGTTTAGGGTTTTGTCAAAGAGTGCAATGCTTTGAAGATGTCAATTGTTTAGGGTTCCTCCCCATTTGTCATGAAATGATTTGAAGATGTCAATTATTTAGGATTTTGATGAAATCACATTCTCCACATTTGTCATGAAATGCTTTGAAGATGTCAATTGTTTAGGGTTTTGTCAAAGAGTGCAGGAAGTAGGTTACCATGAGCATCTCACAAGTATATTTTCCCTCACCTTGAATCAATGCAATAGTTGTTTAATTAATGTTGTGTCAAATTTGTATAATAATTACTAAATTCCAATCCCCACAAGATTTGAACTCATGATCTCCATTATGGAATTGAATGACTTACCAATGGATCACAAGTCACATTTATGAATTTAATGGAATTTTGGAAATTTAATTATTTTAAAAATTAAATTTAAACAACAACTTGACCAATCTAAATCCAAAAATTTTAGGAAAATATGATTCCAAAATATTTACCAAATCATTTTTCATATCTTTTGAATTCATCATTTCCAAGTTTTTTAGGAAAATGGGATTCCAAAATAATTACCAAAATCATTTTTCATATCTTTTGAACTCATTGCTGAGAAAGCTGGATTTTTTAAACCAATTTTATTCTATAAAATCTTGGAAAATGTTTATATATATATATTTTTTGTGTAGTTGTAAGCATGGAGAAAATATCATTTCTGAAAATTTATGCAGTATAGAATTTTTTGTTTTAATAATTAATTTTTTGTGATTTAATTATAAAAAATTTTATTTTTATTTTAATTTATTGACTGATTTTTTTTCTCTGCAGCTTGGAAACACTGCTGGGTGGCTGGCTATGGCTTTGTGGCTAGGCCTTTGGATGGTTGTGGCCTTAGCCTTGGCTACTGGCCACATTTAATTGAAAACCGTTTTTTTTTCACACAACCTCGCAAATAAGGATACAAAGAACCCCAAAAATTTATAAAATGGTTAATGAATTTTGAGGAAAACTCGCATGTCAAACATAATTCACCCTGTTCTGAGAAAAACACATGTTTTATATTTTTGAGATTCGTTTTCATTTCGTTACAAAATGAATTTTAAAAATGATGTTTTTAACCTCTCTGTATTTGGCCTCTACCGGGTGATTTTTTTTTTTCAAAATCACAGAATGCACAACTATATTTCATTTTTTCAAAATCACAACATTTGTAACAATTCGTTTCGTTGGCTTCCATGCTTTTTTTTTTATTTGTTTAAAATTGCTTTATTCTCTTTTTCGTTTTTGTGTTTTTATTTATTTTTATTATTTCTTTGTTTTTTAATGTTGTTTTAGTTTTGTGTTTAGTTTTTTTCTTTTTCTAATTTGTTTAAATAAGCCCAAACCTCTTTTGTTTTTTTTTTTTTTTCATTTAACATGCTTCCATTCACTTATATATATATATCTATATTAAAACATTAAAAAAAATTTATGTTCCATTTTAAAAATTTTTTTTAAGTTAATATATATATTAAAAGAAACAAATAATAAAAAGAGAACCAATTTTTTTTTTTTTTTTTAACAAAAGATATACTAAAATGAAAATTCTTTTTCTACATACTCAAGTTTTTATTAGTTGATTCCTCTCTTTTTAAAAAATTGGATGCAAAACATAAAATGAAAAGAATCGATCTCTTACCTAAAACTATCATTCTTCCACCTTCGCTTGTGCTCCTAGTTCACAATCATTTGTTTTATTGCAAATTTTTCCTGCCAAGGATTAGTAAATGGGTGGTTCTTACTGCACCACAAAATTTCCAAGAAAATAAATGAAATCAAACTTGAAAATCAAAAACTCTCCAAGCTTGTTTTATTTTCCTATTCTATCCTACTCTATTTTGAGAAATATATTCTTATTTTTCTTAAGTGAAGGAATATTTCCAATGAAGCCATTTACAGATCAAAATCTCTAGTATGCTCACGTCCAAATTTGAGAAACATACCTGAATGTTTGCAAGGATATGAGAGATCAATTTCACATTTGGATTAAATGCTAGGATTTGTTGAAGAATGAAAGAATGTTGTGGCTTATTCACCTTTTGAAACCAATCTTCAATGTAGTCCTCATTATCTTGGATCTCGTCCAAATGCTTGAACATCACTCTAGATCTTATGTCCATAAACAGATTAGTTTGAAATTCTTATAGTGGAAAGATTGATTGAAATTTATGCACCCTATGTATCATGCTTTACATTGGCAGCTAAAAATGGGATTTAAAGCTAACTCCTATAATACACCTCCCCATTTTACTAGGATCTTGCTGTCACCGAGTTATCCTTTCAACATGAGTTAGATTTATATGAATCAAGCCAAAGAAAAATATTTGTACTAAATTAAATTCCTAATGCCTAAATGCAGTTATCTTTAAAATGGAAATTATCCCTAAACAGTCCTCCTAACTTAGTTACATCTAATTTTGCTTCCCTGACAATGACACTAAAAATGTTGGGTGATTTAATGGTATGTTAAATCCCTTGTTATTTTAATATGTCAACCCAAGGATTTCATAAACTTAGAAGAAAACCAAAATATATGGGACCTCAGATGCAACTATTGTAGAAGGTTTGTTTAGGATGGAAAGAAACAAAGGAAATGCATATTACAAATAACTTCTAAAACTAAAAAGTTTCTAGCTCAAGATTTAGCAAGCAAGAGAAGAGGCTCCTAACTTAGGAGATCCAGGTTGTCCTTCCTTACAATTCTATTCCATCATTGTTACCATTGCATTAAAACTAGAGATTTAAAAATAACTCAAACAAGGAAAAGAGGATGAATTTCAGTTATTGTTCATGATTAGATAGAAGGAGAATTTAACTTAAACCCTTGTTTGTCCCTTCATATGTAGATTAGAATTAAACCAATAATCATTCAACAAGCATAAGAAATATTCACACAACTAACTTAACACATGGTGATAAAATGAATTCAAAGTAAAGATATTTACAAATATTTACAACAAATGAATATAATAAACATGAAGAACGAAACTAGCATATGCACAAATATAAACATCATACAACAAAGTGTACCTGGCTTGGTATGGGGGCCCTCCATTCCTCAACAAGCACACCTGAACAACTATCACATCTTAAGAATCAAACAACACTCATAAGTCATGATTTGGAGAAAATGATATTATTCATGGTAAATGAACAATCATAAATCTAATGCTAATGATTATCTGACAACTGTTAGCTTCCTTTGAAGGATGCTCCTCATATTTATACATGAATTAGGGATATATACTCAATAAATGTAGATCCCTTAAATATCTACTAGATCCATACTTGTCTTAACTTATCCCTAAATGCTAGATACAAATCCTATGATACATCAATATCTTCAAGATCCTTCTCCTTGGAATATGGTCAACCTCTTGAGCTGAAATTTGAATTTGATCTTGGGAGGCCAAGTAAGACCCTTCTAGAACCTCCAAAAAAGTCTACACATGTCACAAAACTCATAACACATATATAGATATATGAAACCATGTTAATTTCCTATTTTTTAATCATAAATTCACTTTAAATACATAAAACAAATAAATTTGGAAAAAAAGGATCCTAACCCATATAATCATGAAGATGGTCAATTGATGTAGGATTTTAGGCTAGATAGTTATGAAATGAGGGCTAAAAAGTTATGAAATGATGGAAATATGGATTATAGTTTTGAGACTCAACAAAATCACAATACGAAGGAGCTCACTCACATCTTTTCCCATTTAGATATTTGTTGGAGAGATATGCACCATTGATGAAGGTTGTCATGAAGTTCTTCACATGGGAGGGTAGATTTTCTAGGCTATATCAATACCACATAAGGCTGCTCATGGACTTTACAACTGCGAAGTCTCTCAATTTGTGCAGCTACTTGTATAGGAGCCCATAAAGCATGACTTTGACCTAGTTGACTTGGAGGCACAAGATGAGCATAAAACCCTACAACAAGTCATCAAAGAGAAGGATTCTCATATCATGGATCTCAAGGACAATTTGGCAAGGGCCAAATTCATCATTTCATTCCTTGAGTGAGAAAACAGTCAACTTAAGGCAAAACAACTAGTCATGGAGAAAGATAAATTCAAAGCCAAGAAGAAAGAGATGAAAGGCAAGGTAGTGGTGGACCATGAGGACACTGAACAACATGAAGGACATGTGACAAGTAAGAGACCAAGGACAATGGGTCTTAGGAAGGCACTTCAAAGGGAAAGAGAACAAAAGCCACCATTGGAAGAATTGACCTTTGAAGAGAGGATTGAAATGAGAACAGGGAGTTTTGTCTTGAAAAATTCAAATCCCACCTTGAGAAGCTCCTTGACAAGGCCAATGGGGATAACAAGTTGCAAAGGAAAATGACCATACACTACTACAAGGAAAATCAACTTTGCAAGGGCAAAATCAAGGAGTTGAAGTCCAAATTAGATGAAACCCTAATCAACCAAGAGGAGAAGGGTAAGTTACATTTGCAATATAATTCATCCATTCCTACATAACATACCTCACCAGGCATTTATGGACAAATTTTGGGAGGTGTTCGAGAAAATTTTGTGTTTTGGTGCATATTGGTGCAAACTTACAGTTTTTTGCATTTTCTATCTAGGAGTGCAATGAGCTCACCTTGCACTTCTTCCTTAGGGATCCAAATGATGGAAAATAAACATTTTTGGAAATATTATGACCCCCTCTCAAACACATTTGCCAAATTTCCTAGTCTAGGGCTTTGTTTTTGAGAAATGTTCAAAAAAGAGGGCAAGAATCACCTTTCTACCCCTTGTTTTCCATTTCGTTGCGCACTTGGAGACACCTTGGGAGAATGGCCAGATCTCAACCAAAAATGGGTCATTTTGAGTGCAAAAATACTCTAAAGAAATGTAAAATCTCCGTGCTTTCCAAAATAAGATTCATATCTAGATTTGGACTTCATAAAGGCACTCATAAATGGCCTCCAACACCTCGTTTCACACCTAGAAATTTCTGAGATTTTTGTAAAATTTTCAGTGTGTAATTTTTTGTAATTCCTAGTTTGACTTTTGTAAAAGTAAAAAGGTGATGTAAATGATGTAATTGGGTAATATTACAATAAATATGATGTTATATTGGGTAATTAGTATTGTTAAGTTGTTTTTATGTAAACTTAGGCTTCATTAAAGAAGAAAAACTCAAGGCAAAGTCTAAATGAAGAGTTTGTATTCAACCTTCTCAGTCTAAGTTGTTGGTTGAGATATTCATGGGAACTATTCCACCACTCATGGATTCGACCCCTAAGGGTGGGGAAACTGTTTATTTTGGTCTATATGTATCATTTTCTCAGTCAGAGAGAAGGGTGGGTGTTGTCTTGATGGGCACAGACCCAGGTTAAATGTTAAGTCAACTAAGAAAATATTGACACTACGGGCCATTTCGGCATCAATCCATGGAGCGCAAACTGAAGTCTCACCTGAAGCAGTATGGGGGGATGCAGGAACCAAGTTTCTGCACCCTGAGATGGTTGTGATTTCATTTTTATACCCTAACACCTCCTTCACACAGACCTATAAGCCCTTTAGGGCTTATCAATGTACTTCTCTTATTCGTCCTTGAAGCCTCTGCGAAAGTCTCTGATCATCCTTTGCAGACCCTAAATAACCAATTAAGACACTTACGTGCCTCTGTAATTATCCTTACTTCTGTGTCTACCCCGATTAGCTTAAGTATTGGTTAACTTCAAAATGCATTATGATTGACTTCGCATAAACATATATTCTTACTTGCATTCATTTCACAAAGAAAAATACATAGACTCATGCATAAATATAGCATTAAATCATAAAACCAGTATTCAACATAACATCATCGCAACATTCATAACATAAGTAAAATAACTTATACATAGATATCTCTAGAATAATTTTCTTTATTGATGCTTCAGATCTCCAGTATAGACTCTAACTTCCCTACGCACATAGTTGCAGGGGTCTGCGCACTCAGCTACAGAATTCTACCCTAGGCCTCTACGCACTCAACTGTAGAGTCTCTTCCTACGCTAAAACTCTTCACTCGTAGCTCTCAATTGCCCCAAAACTTACTTAGAACTCCACTAACTACTTTCCTTAGACTCTTTTAAAACTACCTTTTTATACATTCTCATGGCCCGTGGACCAAGGGAGGATCTCATCAAGTCGACACAAACTATCTAAACTAAGGGCGGAAAACCTTTTTAACTTGTTACGTATTTGCACTCCGCGACCACAAAATGCAGAGAATTTACATTCTTTATACAAAACTTGGGCCTTTAGTTCCAAAACTTGGGCTTTTAACCCCAAAATTTACCCTAGGGGACTCATTCCCAATAGGCCCCCAAGCTAAATCAGGTGACTCACCCAGAATCCCTCATCCAGTGTGGAGATCTTGTCACAAATACCTCCTAGCTCCACCTGTACCACTGCAACTTCGGCAGTGCATTATGTGGCTGCTTGCTTCACTTGCTTGACTAGCTGCTCCCTCGTTGGCTTTGTGCTATCTACCTACATTCTCTATTGTGTCGCCTGTAGACTGGCCAATTTACCTTTAGTAGAGGAAGTGAGTACATAGGCTTCCTCTAGCCAAGGCCCCAACCTGGCCTTCAGTACTGCCTCCTTGCGTTGACTTGCATCCACCTGTTCCTTAAGTTCCTTTACTTCCTATAGCTTTGCTAACCTTATTGTAATGGCGACGGTGCACGTTGTCACTTTAACCTCATCATATCTCTGTTGCATCTCCCACACCTCTGTTTCCAGTCTCTGCACATTGGGATCCTCTTGTAGGTTGGTGATTACATCAAGCAACTGCTCAAAGAGCGCAGTGCAATCCTTCAGTGCGGCATCTACAGCTGCTACTACATCTTTGACAACAGATGCACACTACTCTTTAACCTCTAGTGGAGTTGAAGGCTAGGCCCTTAACTTGAGCTCTGTAATTTTAAGGTTTAGTTCAAACTGAACCTTATCTAGCTTTTTTCTCGCTTCACACACTCCCGCAACGAGCTTCCGAATTCTCACATCCATTGGCTCATCTTCAGGAATATCCAACTCTGGAACAATCCTACATGCCTCAGCCACCACCTTGGTCGTGTGCTCATTATTTTCTGTGATGGAATTAAGAAGATCAATGGAAGAATTATTTTGTATATACATCTGGGCATTGTTCACATTTTGCTCACTGATAACATTTAGGGTGCACTGTTCCTGAGCCGAAAGTTCTTCGATAACACCATCTTGCAAGGTGTGAAGGGCTTCACTTGGAAGTGCGACCAAATTTAGCCCAACCCTCTTGAGGGCACTAATAGTGGCCTTGTCAGCTTTTGCTTTTGTAGTCAGTGCTCCTCCAGTAGCGCTATGTCCTGAGGATATAGAATGTGCACCATTTATGTTGCCTCTAAAGTGCCAAGCACCAACTAGTTGACACCACGCTGCTTCACCCCACATTGGTATGTACCTGCGAAGCCTAGATATGCAGCTTGCACAAACTCATTCGAATGGCATCCAAGGCTTGTTTATGCTGCTACTCGAACCGCTGCAGTAGTTCTGCGGACACATCCCTCCCTGAATTTCCAATGTCATTCAAATCACCTTCGATTAAGGTGTTTGGGTTGACGGACATTTTTCTAGCCTTGGAATTCTTTCACGACCCTACTTTCTCCTTCTCCTTGTTGTGCTTAACCCAGAACTGATTAGTCTCTGAGTTTTCTCCTCCTTGTTCGGATCGTTGCTCTTCCTCTTCTATCTCTGTGGAAGGAGATTTCTGACTCTTTTCGGAGTCATGCTCCTCCTCTTCTTCCTGCCATTCTATATGATTTTTAGCAACATGCTTTACTTTGGCTTTGTCCTCAGCCTCTTTCTTCCTCTTTTCGACTAATTGTTCTATCTTTATTCTGACCTCTTCCTTCTTACGCTTCGCTACAGGCTTGCTAGACCCAATTGTTAAGTTTGAGGTCGTGCACTGCTCTACTAGCCGACGGTTGAGGATTGCCATGATTGCATCATCTGTGGCCAGGTATGGAAGGTCATACCACTTTTGATTAGGGTCCTTTTGCACTCCCACGGAGACACAGTTGAAGTCCACCTTGAACTCCACATACCCTGCCAACTGTTCGAAGACAGTCAGTGATAACCACGGTTTGTGGTTGATGGCCATGTTGATACTCATCTCCAACAAGATCCAAAATATCTTGCTATCCTTGACCCTTTGGGGTCCTTGGTGGCCTAAAGCGAAGCAAACTTCGCTACTTCCAATAAATCCTGCATGACCAAAGGAAACTGGTTATCCTTCGGTAACTCCCATATGACTAGTATTATGGATAACAATAGCCATGCATAGTGAAATTTTTTTCTCTAATCCTGCACCTCTCTATAGTTTACGAGAAACTCACTATAGAGGTAGCGTGCCCAGTTGAATTGTACTCCCTCTGCACACTGAGCCGCTAATGATATGACCAGTGCCGACACTTCATCTACGCAACACTTCCTCATAATTTCCCTAGCTAGGATATTGGTGGCTACTTTGACTGTGAGGTCAGTTATACTAGAAATGGAGTAGCCACATGGCTTCTTGATGATCTTAAATTTTTCGTTCATTTTCTTGGTGAGGTCGCGCTCACCTGTATTTCCGCCAAATGCCATGGCCAAATTTAATCCTAAATGCAATAGCCAAGTGATCCTATGGATCAACATGTTAATGATTGGTAATGGTTTTGCTAACCACAGGCACCCATCATGCACCAAGAATAGCAGCTGTTTGATCACTATCATGCTTATGGGCGCGGGGTTGTAATGCGGCGCCCATAACATATTTAGCAATCCTGCCTTGTACACCCCTTTTATCCACTTCCTTGGCTCCAGCGCGGTCACACCAGAGTCCTTATAGAAGACACGGTGCATGAATTGATCAGTCGCTAAGTGGGGAAAGCACTCTATATCGGCTAAATCCCAATTCTCCAGCTTTAAATGGGGGACGCGCTAGGCACGGTCCTTCAAACACAATCTTGTTTGGAAGAAATGGTGTATGCAGTGTGACTTTTCTCTCATCAATGTCCTTTGGGACCTTTGCCTTACCTCAGCACGGAGGAATATGTTCGGGCAGTTTAGAGATAGGGTCGAACCCTTCAACGTCAATGTTCTCTGCACCCATGTCAATTTCTTCCCCACCCATATTGATTTCTTCATTGTCTTCTTCAGGTTCCAGGTCAACTACCTTGCCCTTCTCCTACACGGTGGGCTTTTCCTTATGTGGGTGTTTTCACAGTGATGCGCACCAACGGTGTCACTTTCTGCTTATCTTTCTTCGTTTTCGGACCCTCTTTGGTCTATGTAGGCCTCGACCTAGGCGACCTCGGTGATTTGGGTACCTCTATAGGTACTTCGATACTTGCTATCTCTGGGGCCACTTCCTCAGCTGTCATCGCTACCTCCAGGGCAAGTCCCTCAATTGCCATTACTTCTCCAGCACTCATGGTTTCTACAGGTGTCGACATGATGCTAGTCAAAAACTCCTTCATTTCCTTTGGCAACCTCTCAAATGATGAACTCGCTATCAAAGCTTCAAAGTTCTCATGGTTCATACGCGCCTGAGAGCTCAACACCTCAATTATCAAAAATGCCAAGTGTTTTTTGCAGGGTAGCCATCTGTAATTTATAGGAATTTTCAAATTCAAATCCGTCCATTCCCCCCAAAATTCCTTCATAAATGCTAGATTGGCAGTATATTTTCAAAGATCTTGCCCTTAAATTCTGACTTAAATGCCCCCCACTCCATTTAGCCATTTTTTCATCATCAAATCATGAACAATGACCATAACAGTCACTTTCTAGCTGTCCTACGTAGTCCCTTCTTCGATAACACAGCTCCCCGTGTGTTTCTGCTGACATTGTGACATTCCTTCATTCTGTGCAGTTGTCTAATCGCGCAGATCCTCAACTCGGGTAGTGTATTTTATAGTCCCACTCCTCCTTTCAGCTTCCTAGAGTGCTATTACTGTGCTTCCATCATGTAGTCATCTAGCCGGATCGTCAGTGTATGGCTTCAATCGGCTGCCATTTACCTTTCCTGGGAAGGGTTACCCATTTAATTTTACCAACTGAACTACTCCATCATTGGTAATCTCCTTGATGACATATGGCTCCAACCAATGCATCCTAAATTTTCCTGGAAATTTATCAAACTTGTTGTCATATAATAAAAATAAATCATTTACCTTGAAGGTGCATAATTTGATGTGCCAGTCGTGCCATGACTTTTCGTGCTCCTTTTGAACTTGTTGATGGAATAAAGCTAGAAATCTATCCTATTCAAGTTTTGTTAGTGGCACAAGCCTCTCCTCCAGGGCTCCGCGATCCTCCATTCCTGTAAATTCCGCTATGCACAGATTAGGTATAATGTATTCCATTAGTATCATGGCTTCAATGCCATAAACCAGCTTGAAAGGCATTTGACTAGTCAACTTCTTATAAGTTGCTCTGTAAGCCCATAGCACCATGGTACGTGCACATCTGAGTCATTTCTTTGTGTATTGAAAACCCTCGTCAACACATTTTCCAGTATCTTATTAAATGCTTCTACCATTCCATTACCCTGCGGGTGATATGGTGCACAATTATCATGGTAAACTTGAAATTCCTCCATCATCGCGCTGATCGTCTCATTAAGAAAATGTGTACCACGATAGCTCATTAAATTTTTTGGACAACTAAACTTTGTCAGCATGTACTCAAAGATGAATTTTGTGGCTATCATGATTGTACAGTCTTTCAAAGGCTGCGCCTTCACCCATCTGGTTAAATACTTAGTCACGGTGATGATGTACCATGCACTCGTCTCCTTTCCTGGAGGTTGAATTGGTCTCACAAAGTCAATCACCCATTTCTTGAAGGGTTGTAACAATATCTGTGGATTCAGTAGTAGCTCAGCCCTCCACAAGGGGCTGTCAGTCCTTTGGCATGTATAGCATGCCCTACAATACGCCTTTGAATCCTTATGCAGTGTCGGCCACCACAACCTAGCGCATAGAATCTTCTGTGCTGTTGCTTTGCCTGCATAATGTCCTCCCGTGGCTCCTCCATGAGCCTCAGTGAGGATGTTATTTCATTCAAATTCTGGCACATAACGTCGCATTATTTCATCTAATCCCATTTTATACAAGTGTCCTACAATGACATAAAAGTCTATTGCGTGCACCACCAATTCCTTATTTTGTTGACTTGTATATCCTTTTGGAGTTGTTCATGCCATTAGGAAGTGTATAATATCTTCAAAGTGATTGTCCGTGATGTGCACTACAAAGAGCTATGAATCAGGTAGTCCTTCGTCCAAATTAGTAGGCTCTTCTCTAGTTTCAATGCGTGACAGATGATCCGGTCCTACATTCAATCATCTTGGTTTCAAAGTGACTTCAAAATCATATTCCTAGAACAAAAAATACCACCTACATATCTTTCCCCCCAACACAGGCTTGTTGACCAGGTATTTCAATGCAGAATGGTCTTTATACATCTTAAAATGTCCGCCCAACATATAATGCCTGAACTTGTGGAGCGCGTACACCATAGCTAATCCTTTGCGCTTTGTCATGGAATAATTTTTCTCAGCTTTGGATAGCTTCCTACTTGCGAACACTATAGGATGATCCAAGTCCCCTTCACCGGCATGTGTTAGTACTGTTCCCAATGCAATACATGACGCACCCACATGCACATGAAATTCCTTCTTCCAATCTGAAAAGACCAGGATCGATGTGGTGACCATTTTCTCCTTTAGAACATCCAAGCTCTTGTGACATTTTTCATTCCAACAGAACATAACATCCTTCTTTAACAAATCTTCCATCGGCATGGTGATCTGGGCATAACTCTTGATGAATTTTCTATAGTATCCATTATTCCCCAGCATTGTGTGTGGTTGTTTCACACTCCTTGGTGCCTCGAACTTGATTATGACCGCGATATTCATAGGGTATACCATCAACCCTTGTCTGCATACCACGTGACCTAGAAAGATCCCAAAAGGGACACAAAACAAACATGTCTTCATACTGAGTGCAATATAGTACCTCCGACATGTATCTAGCATCAAGCACAGACTTGCTACGTGGCGCCTTACCAATCCAAACATTGTCCAATCGTCAAAGTATACCTCTAGAAATTTGTGAATGAAATCTTTGAATGTTGCGATGACAATGTGCGAGAAGATTTTCAGCATGCTCATCAGCCCAAAAGGAATCATAGTATACTAGAAGCATCCCCATTTAGTTGTGAAGGTCATCTTACTCCTATCCTCCAGTGCGATCTTGATCTGATGGTACCCTGAGAACCCATCAGTAAATGAATATGCTTCTTGGCTACCAACACTATCCAACACCTCATTGGTGAATGAAGTTGGGAAGAGATCATGCACACAGGCATCATTCAACTTCCTGAGATCTGTGCATATCCTTATTTCATCCTTCTACTTCTTTTCCTGAACTACTATTGGGCTCACCCAATCAGATTCTTCCACCAGTTCAATAATACTTGCTGCAAGCATTTTATCCAACTCTAAGCGGACCTTTTATTTATAGTGCAGATTGAGGCGGTAAGGTATTTGCTTCACAAGCTTCGCATCTGGTTTTAGGGTGATCTTCATGACACCCAAGTCTCGTATTTTCCCTTTCAGATCTGAAAACTTCATGGGGAACAAATCCTGATATTTGTGGAGTAGTTCGACGACCTTATCTACTGTTTCATCATCCCAATAGTCTCCAATCTTTGAAAACTTCGGCTCTTCCTCCGTGCCAATGTTCACTTGTCTAGTTTTGAGTGGTTCGATTATGTCTGGGTTCTCTAGTTGTGGTCCTTCAACTTCATGGTGACCTTCAGTCTCCGGGATATTAATCTTCCTTGGGTCTTCGTCTTCTTCTTCCGCTATTACATTGTAGCACTCCAGCACATGGCTTCGCTAGGTAGTCTACTTAGGTTGGATCAAATCGAGAGGATCTTGTGGTATCCTGAAGATTGTTTCCTTAACCTCCTAGGATCTTGCGGTATCCTGAAGATTGTTTCCTTAACCTCCTGCAATGCTTCGTCGATACATTCAAACCCATACTCAAAGCTGAACGTCATAAAAAATCCTTGGTGCAAAAAATCCCACTCTTTAGTACCATGGCGGAGTTCCATCTCCAAGTACCAATTCATTGGTATAACATCCAAAGTATGACAAAACATATGTAGCCACTCTGGTTGAGGCTTCACTCCATACGCTTCAGTTCATTTGGCCAAATGGTCACACGGATCATTTCTCCCATCATATTTTTCTGTTAGCCGCACTTGTGGGTGGCCAAACTGCACTCTCATCATTTTTCTGTATATGCGCCAATCATCAAAATTGTCCTTGTGTGTGCCCCACCATCTCGTAGGAATAGTGCACAACACCTAGTCCAAGGCTTGGAAGCTATGCTTCTCTAGCACTTCTCTCTCAAATGCATCTAAAAGGTGATTAACATCAGTTAAACCATTGCAGTAAGGGAAATTCCTTACCTCTGATGATACATAGCGCAACGACTTGGTCATTATATTACAACGTAGTGTAGATAATTCATGCAGTCAATTCTTCCAGTGCTCCAATTCTTCATCTGAATCTGATGTGTAGTAGCTTTTGCAGTCCCATGCAATACGTCCATCTGTTGTCGGATTCACCCAATTCTGATCTCGCGTCATTATCTTGTAAATCTGGTCCAATTCGTCATAACTTTCATAATCGCAGATCGGTTCAGTATAGTGCAGTCCTTCTGCAGGGTCCAGTGGCACCACTACGCAGAGTGATTTATTCTCAAATATCATCTTCCACTTCTTCAAATTGATTACCCCATTCGTGTCAATGGCCCAATCGATCCCAAGGAGTGCAGGGTAGGGGTTGCTGTCATCCACAATCTCTATCACTTCAAAGTTAGCCAACATGCTCGTGCCTTCAATATCCACTATTACTCCTTGTAGTCGTCCCATGGGGATGATCTTCTGCTAGTTCGCCATCCTTAACTGAATCGGAGACCATTGCAACGCGAGTCTCCCCATTCATTCCCACGTTTGTTTAGGCAAAACATTTGCGTCAGATCCTAGGTCCAAGATAACTTGGTCCATTTCATATTCTCCTATTTGCACGGTGCATCTCATCTCACATCCAATTCTTGCCTTATGCTTACCAATATTCCTAACTACAGATGGTTCACCAGGAGCATTTTCCATCCCAATGCACTTATTGATCAGCTCTTGTAGGCCCTTCATAGCCTTGCTATCGCGTAGCAGTTTCACGTAAGTCTCCAAGAACATGGTGATCATGGATGGGTCCATTTCTTCAGCCGACTTCTCCTGACTCCTTGAGGTAGAGGCCTTAGGGAAACTATTCTTTGCTTCCATAAACATTAGTTTTACGTGTTCTAGATCAAACCCGGTCTCCTTTTCTAGCACTTTGTGGACCCACTCACCTTCTTTAGGTTGGTTCCTCTTATCTTCACTAGTCGTCGCTCCACTCCACAATAAAATATTTACCTTAGGGTCTTCCTTGCAAGGCTCAACCATCATCATCTACAGGTTCTGAGTCGGCTGCTAAGGCTTTGTCCCCTTCTCGCGTATTTTAGCCAACAATATAGGGCAATCCTCCATTGCATGGTCAAACTGAGTACAATAGCGACATGACAGACGTGTCAGATTCAGGCAGTCTCACGCGTAGTGTCTTGGTCCTCCATAATTGTAACAAATAACTTGCCCTCAACCTCTACCAGGTCCTCCTCCACCACTGCCTCATCCGTGCCCCTAATACTCACCTTGGTCTCCTCCAACGCCTTGGTCCAGAGGCCACATTTCTACCTACACCATGTATGCAGGTTTCTTGTCCATCATTAATTCGTAAATCTGGCAATTTTGCTCATCATGACCCACTAATTGACAGAAGTTGCAAAAGAGCTATTGTGGTGTCTATACAAATTTCTGTAGCAAATGGCAATTGTCTATCGCATGTTTCCCAACTACTTGACAAATAGCACACCATAGCGTAGACCCTGTGCTTGGCCTTTCTTGAGCTTCCGGCCTCAGAGGAATTGGTCCTTCTCCTACAACATAATTCGCAAAGACTGGACAATGATTTTTGTCATGCCCCTGTCTTTTGCACTTTAGGCACCAAACTTCTTCGCATGCCTTGAGCCGAGTTGTGCTATCTTTCTTCAGAATCTGCATTTCAAGGCAAAGGCTCTACAACTGTGCATGAATCTATTGAACCCATAGATTATCATCTTACATTGGCATCTCATGCAATCTCATCATGGTTTCTAGAGCTTCCACTTGGGTCCCAATATTCTATTATGATAGTGCAACCCTTAGATGAGGTAGTAGTGAGGCCACAAACCATTCGTGGTGCTGCCCATCAGTTAGATTCATGTTAGCCTCGTGGATTGTACACTTCAATCTCTAATCCAAATCCTAAGGAGTCTCACTAGGATTCATCATGATCTCTTTGAATCCCACAATTTATGGTGCTTCAGACTTAGGTCTACTGAATTCCTTATTCAACACAGTTTGGATATCTTCCAATGAAGACATTAGGTTATCAGTGCAGTACTTAATGTACCACGTTAGTGCGTGGTCATGCAAAGCACTAACCAACGTTGCTTTCTTCATTTGTTTATACATGATACCCTAAGATTCCCATACAACCTTCACAACAAACCAAAACTGGTTCGAATCTTCATTTCTCACACCCTTGAACACAGGTAGCTTTACAGATTTCACAATATTGAACGGTGGCAGAGGTGGTGGTGGTGTAGGCGAAGGCGTATGCGGCGGAGGTGAAGATGTAGGCAGTGTGGGTGGATGAAGTATTCATGGGAACCCTTTCTTTATCAACTGAACAACACTCTGCGGAGATGTCTATGTTGCTTCCCCATCATCACTAAGAGAGGGTTCAATTAACGAGCTATATTTAGGGCCTATTCTTCCCTTATTCTTGAATCTCCTTCCACTTCACATAGCCCCACACGTCAAGGTAGCTTCATAACCCACTTTTCACACAAGAGCATCTTTATCCAAGTATTTAATGATTTTAAATACTTACTTCACGACCCTTTGAAGAAGCGGCACTCTGCTTCGCTATAACTAGCCAAGGTATCAACCATGAACTCTATCACAAACCATCCTATGATACAATCGAGCCAATGATTGACAATGCACGTAATCTTATCTTCAAAGGTTTCTAATCTTCGCACTATCTTTGGGGTCCAAACTATCGGACCATCAAACCTCCACCTTCCTTGGCTGTCTACCAATTTCTCAATCCACTCGTACAACTCGATTAGGAAGGAAAAAAGTAATATCTCATGTATTTTTGTGTACAGGTATCTTTCCAACCACTATTCGTTCGTCAATCGGGGATTCCTGTTTTCTTGTGCAGTGAATTTGTGGATCTTTCTATCCAACCAGTCTTTGGTCTCTTTCTTAGTTGGATTCCAATGATGCGACATCACACATCTTGTTATGCAGATCCTGGTGCTAGCAATGTAACCATTTGTTGGATTGATGGACCCTGATCCAGGTTTAGCATTAAGTCAGCCAATCAAATCCCTACATAACTGGCCCTTTCGGCATCAATCCACGGAGCGTGGATTGAAGTCTCACCCGAAGCAGTATGGGGGGATGCAGGAACCAAGTTTCCACACCCTGAGATGGTTGTGATGTTTTTTTTATACCCTAACCCCTCCTTCGCATAGACCTATAAGCCCTTTAGGGCTTATCAATGTACTTCTCTTATTCGTCCTTAAAGCCTTCGTGAAAGTCTCCGATCATCCTTCACGGACCCTAAATAGCCAATTCAGATGCTTATGCACCTCTCTAATTATCCTTACTTCTGTGTCTACCCTGATTAGCTTAAGTATTGGTTAACTTCAACATGCATTATGATTATCTTCACGTACACAAATATTATTACTTGCGTTCATATGACAAAGTAAAATACATAGATTCGCGCATCAATATAGCATTAAATCATAAACCTAGTATTTAACATAAGATCATTGCAACATCCATAATAGAAGTAAAATAACTCATACGTGGATATCTCCAGAATAATTCTCTTTATTGATGGTTTAGATCTCCAGTGCAAACTCTAACTTCCCTGCACACACAACTATAGGGGTCCGCACACTTAATTGCGGAGTTCTACCCTAGGCCTATGCACACTCAGCTGCAAAGCCTCTTCCTATGCTAATACTCTTTGCTCTTAGCTCTCAATTTCCCCAAAAATTACTTAGAAATCCACTAAATACTTTCCTTAGACTCTTCTAAGACTCCAAGGGCAGATCTCATCAAGATGTCACAACTATCTAAACTAAGGATGAAAACCTTTTTTAACTTTTTACATATTTGCGCTCCGTGATCACAAAATGTGGAGACTATACATTATTTATACAAAAATTGGGCCTTTAGTTCCAAAACTTGGGCTTTTAACCCCAAAATTGACCCCAGGGGACCCGTTCCCAATAGTAGGTCATTTGAGGAGAAAACTCTTGTAGCTTTGTGCTTGAGCATTTTCAGGGAATAAAAGGAATAGTTGTAGCTATTATCAAGGAATTCATGTGTTGTGATGTTGTAATTTCTTTGTTATAGTTTCATATGAAAGATATTCATCTTCTCTTTCCATTCATCATTTCTTCAATGGTTTTTCCTTAAGTTTATAAGCATAATTCTTTTCATAAAGCTCTGTTTTGATGGGAATATCATTATGTGTTATTTTATTTCTTTCTTAATGAATTCATGATATACATGCTCATTAAGACCTCTTATTTCTTCTGAACACTACACTACACTGAAAACCCTAAGCCATCACAAAAATATTGCTACCTTACTCCTTTATATGTTTGATGTTGTTACCATTTTGATCCTTTGACCTAGTTACCTAGTTTTCATCCCTTGTCTAGCATCAAAATCCTAAATTTTCAAAACCTATCTGAGACTAGCATATGTAGCCTAAAATACTTATATATTCCTGTTGATTCTTTGGCTATGATCTCATAGGGAGAGCCCTCTCTGGTTTGGTAGGGCTAGTTACTAAACTAAAAGCTTGGTATGTGGTTACATCAGCTGATTCCTCTCAGCTTGGGACATTGTGGGGGATAACAACATGCATAAACATACCCCCCTTTATTCATTTACTCGGTTAAACAAAAAGAGAAAAGATCAATAATCAAAGAATCTTTTGAATTAGGATAGGTAATGAAGTTCACGAGCTTTAGCTTTTCATAGTATAGTTTTCATCTCTAGTATTGTTCCGCTACTAGCAGTGCTAGATAGTACCCCGATGGAGTGACTACAGGAAAACAAACATTTCTTCACTAATAGGGAGCCTGGACAGTACCTTGACGGAGTCACTACAAGAACATAAACATTGCTCTACTGCCAACGAGTCTGGACAATACCCTAATGGAGTTGCTTGCTTCACCTCTCTGCACATGAAGCCTTTTTCTTCTTTTTCCTTTATTTTTTTATTCAAAGAGGACTATGCATAGAAACTTATTTATTTATGGGTGGAAGAGGGATCATGACTTATTGAGAGTAGGAGAGGTTGTCCCTTTATAGAAGCATATATAAGACCCTTGATATTTTTTTGCTCATTTAGATTTTCGCCTTGTCCTTCTCTACTTGATTGGATCATCTTGAAAACACCGAAACATAAAACCAATTGTAGGAATGAGGTTTCCATAATATACATGGGGATCATGGTTTGACACAAGATTTTCTTAACACAAGGACCATATTTTTCATTGGAGCATCATCGACCAAAATATGTAACCAAGACAAGGAAGAAGGACAAAGAGTTAGCCAAATGTTGTGGTGTTACAAAGCCCTTTTCTATTTTTCCACATTCCTTCTGAGTCAACAAAGTATCTTCATGCAAGGTATTGTTAAAGGAACAAAAGGGAAAGACACAACACAACAAGAAGGAAAAACCAAAGCACAAGGAAAAGAAGATAAACCAAAGAATAATGCAAGGAAAAATGTAAGAAAAGACAAGAGAGACTAAAGAGAATAAGCATGGGATGAATGAAAGAGAGGGAAAACTAGAATGCATCTAGTCCTACTCTTAACCTAACAACTAGAAGTTTGGGGTCACGTATAATGAAAATTCTAGTGAAGCCACCATATTTTTTCCTGACCTCCATACACAAAGATACAAACAATTAAAACATATATAAAGTAATCTGCAACATAAAAGATAAAAAATTGAATAACTTGCACAAGAAATTGAAGGTCTTATCAGTGGCAATAAATATGTGCCACAACGATTTCCTTCATCCAATTTGAATTCTTACCTCTTTGAGAGAAAGCATATCAGAAAAACCTCGAAATATTCTCACAAATGTGTCTCAATCTCCACCAAACTTCTTAGCAAGCATGAGGAAATATTGTAACTTGTTATTCGCGATGAAGCTTTCCAGGTAAGATTGCTCCAACCATTCAGTGATTCGATCGTATAATTCATGAAAATCCTCTTGAAAATTGTGAGATCTTTGAAAGGACGAGTTTTCAATTAGAGGCAAGGGATTGTGATGAGAATATTGTTCGGGAAAATGGATATGATCATATTCAATAGTCATGTCCAGACAATGAGGACCTGAAATAAACATCAGTGAAGGCTGAAGTGCCTCAACCTTTCTACAAAAATCTGAATAGTGAGATGTTCAATGATGAAGATTGAAGGATGTGAAATAATTGTCATTGGATGTGCTGATGGGAAAATGATAAGCTAAATGAAATTCATCAGAGACAAAATAATGATCATATGGGCTGATTAAAGCATTAAATTCCTAATTTGTAATTAATAAGGATAAATCATTTTGGAGAGATTTGCAAATTCTCTAAAAAATCGAATCAAGTTCCTCGCAAGCCAAATGTAATCATCAAAAGAATTTAAAAGGGATGCAAACACAATAAATACATGAGACCAGGCAGAGCATGGTGAATGGAGAAAAACTTGATTCATGTGATAACTCGTGCATCCATTATCACTCGAGAGGATTTCAAGTGCGGTGAAGGGAAAGATTTGCAATATAACATTCATAAGAAGAATCAGGAACTGACTATTAAGGAATGAATTCAATAAGTGTGATTCCTTTGGCCAAAGATAGTCCTCATAATGATAAACTTCAAAAATCCATGACTCTATGAGAGATACACATTCCAAACCCGAGTTTGATGCAAGAGATTTACATGAAGATGAATGAACTGAAAAAAATTCGTGAATCTAGTGAGAAGTAAAATCTTGAAAATATGAAAGATAATACCTAAAATACCAAACATTTTTAAAAAAGAAATTTTCATTGAGTGAAACCATGAAAAGATAAGGATTGTGCGAGAAAAATCAAATCTGATTTAGTTCGGGGGGCTTACCAAAGTCGCGAGAACATGACATAACCATCAATGGATGTTGAAGTGCCTCAACTCCATAGCAAGTCCCCAAACTTTCCAGAATTGTAAGATCGAATTTTGAAGATTGAGCTAGATCATGCATGGTTTGAGGATAACTGCTACCACTGGATTCAATGAAGCCACTTCTCACTGGATGGCAACTACGTTTGTCACTGATTTCACCAAATTTTTCAACATCAACAACCAAATTACTCAACTCGAAATATTCTTCTGATCACAAATTCAAAGATGAATGAATCAGGGAAATTTCATGAGCAAGTTGATTTGAAGAGTTGTCTTCATGCAAGAGAAGAGATGATGAGGGATGTTAAGAGTACTCAATGATTTGATTATTTTCATTTGCATCATGGATAATCTCACTGTCTTATGTCAATTGAGAAGATAACTCATTGGATGAAGAACTTAAAGAGCATGGAGTATCTCTATCGCAAGTAGATAAATCACAGACGATAGAGCACAAGGGATAGTGAGATGAAGAGGAAGTTTCAATAAGAACATATTCTTTGACCGAATCCTATTTTGTATCCAAAGTAAAATCTTCATGAGAAACCAAAATATCAGCCAATACACCTAGGCATTCGTGATTTCATACATCAATAGAGTCATCATCATTGGAGTGATTATTTCCCAAGGCTACGGATTGATCAAAAGAATTGATTACATTTGATTCATTACTGAGATTAGCAACTTAAAATCATCCAAGAATAGAAGTGCATGATCTTCACGTGGAGGACTTTGGAAAATAGAAGAAATATTGAAAGATTCTTCTCCTTCCTTCTCCCCTACCTGTGTAATGTGACTACCTTGTATCTTATCACAATTTGAACCAGCAACATGAAAATCAAGATAACATGAAAGACTAGCTGGTGGAACAGACTACTTAAGCGGATCATGGCACAAAGAGTCATGGCCCGTAGATGATAGGGTTTAACAGAAATCAAAATCAGAATTGAGACTAAAATTATGAACAGTAACACCATCTAGTGGAATGGAGGAGTTAGTCTTGACTGTAGGCTCCATGAGCCAATCTAGAATTCCCTTCATTGGAACTGAATTGTGAAAAGAGGAAGAAAAATGAGAAGATGGATTAGGAATTTGATTTGCAGATTTCACAACTTTACAATCACCACAAGGAGGCACCCACATCATGACTAGAAAAGGAGGAGGAAAATGAACAAAAGGAATATTAGATTCCTCCTATGAAATTAAAGGTGTTTCATGATTTACAAGAATTGGGGAAGTGACAACGTCAGGAGGTTTAGATTCAAACTGATTCAAAGAAAACTGAGCCGGATGTTTAAACTATTTTTTTACATAAATATTGATCCATATCTTCTTGAGGAAACTCATAACATAAATGAAGCAATATATTAGTAAAACCCTCAACTACTTCATCAGGATCCATTCTGAGTTAATTGATTCTTTTGTCAACATCTCTGTCATGATACCATGTGAAAGCTTGATGATGCTCCTTGGTAAAATGGCAAAGCGAATAAATGGAAGCATATGGTAAGGTATGCCACCAATGATTAACACGACCTTCGAGAGTGAGGGTGAATAGAATACTTCATCATCAATTTGGAATTTTTTACAAAACCCAAGAAAATCATTTATATGTCTAGATAAATACCGCCCCTCCATTAAACTTGAACTAAGACAAGGCATGAACAAGTTCCATGGAGATTGAAAGTTTTCCAGGAGGTAGGCTCGAAAAACACTCTGAAATTATGATTTTGGAAAGATTCATTTATGGTAGGAGATTCAAAATAGACTCAATGGGCTCAGCTTGTCATCTGGTTGTCCTTCTAGTGCCATTGTTGACAGTGCTAGAAATTCATCAAATAAGGGGTCTCCCCAATGTGAAGTCCCAATTATACCTCACATTGTTTGGAGTAGGATCCCCATCTAGAATATTGGCTAATTTTCCATGTATTATTATAGATTTTCCTTGGCTCTAACTGTCAACAAGAGAGCAGAATGTGTGGTGCCTTCAAAATGCAAGGGGGTGTTTCCAGTGAGTGTTTTATCATATGTGTGTCAAATTTCTTTCATTGCACAAGGGAGGAAAAGTTAGCCTCTAAGAGAGAGGTAGTAGTACCACCCTAGTAGAGACACACATGAACAAGAAGGGTTCATACAGCATTAAGAGGAAACATGAAGAGGAATATTCCACAGAGATGCGACGACCATTGAAACCAATATAATGAGGAATATATGTCTAATATCTAGCAGAATAGTCCATGAGGATGCGACAATGATAATATCAATTGAAACACATTCTTAATATGATAAGTACCAAAATAACCAAAATGGTTCAACGTCTTTAACACAAATGAAAGAAAACATGAATTACAAATATTCCAAAAATATTCTTACAAATATCCATAATCCATGCATGAAGAACGTGCTGGCCCATAGGGATTCTCATATTAATTAAAATTTGTAAGACAAATGTATACAATGAACACTACTAGCTCCAATAGTGGAGCGTTGGAGCCACTCCTTGCTCCTCAAAAGAAATAGCTTATCTCTCTGATGCGTTGCAAGAGGAGTCAAGGTGAAAAGTCATTTTATCATACAATGAAGGTGTATATATGACCAAGGAGTGATGATTCACCCTCCTTGTGATTCTTTGACTACTCTCATGACTGTTTGACTTCCTATGACTTTTCGACTTACATGACTCTTCCTATTCTGTATGTGTCCTTTGGACTTCCACTTTACAATTCATTTTGAATAAGTAATTACATAATCCACAACAATTATGTGGCATATGATGACCTGTGACAAGACAGGGCATGACACTGATGACATGAACTGCATGATGATGTGACAGTGCCAAGTTTTCCTTATTGTTTCTTCTTTCTTTGTGTATTCTTGAATAGATGGTACATGTTCTTCTTATCCATTCCATTATTCATCATCTTGCCATAGCATGATAGAGTTCCTCTACCTGGAATTCACTCATGACAAGACAACATTAATATGATAAACCCATAGTTTAAGATGGTGCACATTGATCCACTGACTAAGATGGAACCGAGTGATAGGATAGGAAAGAGGCTTTGTAACTATGCAATTATGCAACTCAATCAATCAGGGTTGAAGCGTGAGCCTTGAGATTGCACAATGCGCATTTTACGCTGGGTTTAGGAAGAAAACTACACAATTTGGGAGTTTAGAATGATAGGCTGAGGAAATAGGCATGGGATCAGCCTATTATGCATTTCTAGAGGATAAATGAGCCCAAGTGACTGCAAAATTGAATAGTTCAAGAGCTTAGGGCTAAGGCTTGAGCCTTGAGACTGCGTAATGCATAGTTCAAGCTGGAATTAGGGAGAAAAATATGTAGTACTAGGAGCCAGAGAGTCAGGAGGAGGGGATAGACATTGAGTAAACATCCTACATAGTTATGGAAGACAAGAGAGGCTAGGATATTTTGTAAATCCACATTTCAAAAGATCAAGGAATGAGCTTATGGTTTGTGATTGCGTAGTGCGTAGTTAGGGCCAGGCTGGGAGAAAGGATTGCACAATTCTGGAGGTCAAGGTCGGAGCTTGAGCACAACAAATGCGTAGTGTAGCAGTCTTGGGAGGTAGGAACTACACATTTCATATTGCCAAAGAAGAAGGTCATAACTAGAGGATTGGAACTATAGAAACTTCACCTATAGAACAAACTGATATATGTAATGTCCTAAAGCATAATACTTGTTCTACTTCTACAAAACCTTAAGCGGAAGCATAATCAAATTCATGAGCAACATCAAGTAGAAACATGCATAACTGATCAAGAGAAATAATCACACATAACACAAGATATATCCAGGGGAAATCACCAGCATAAAACCCCAACCATGTATTATCAATCAAGTGGAAATCCTCTTCAACATACAAAAAGAATCAGTCTCAAGCTATCCTGCTCTCACTCTGTACTTTGATGATCTATCAATTAGAAATGAAAAATCATGGACTACCTAGGCCTCATATATAGGCCACAAGTCCTCCAATATCCTTAATAGATCCTTCTCCATGCAAGAATCTTACTAGAAATATCCAAGCATCTGATAGTACATTGTCCCACCTCTGATTCAACTGGTTCTCTGACAAAACTGACATGCAACATTATCCATGAGTGAGAATCCTCAGTTATCTAAAATAATAGTTGTCACATGCATGCAAGTATTAACAAAATATATTTTATTATTTTAACAACTTGTTAAAATAATCTAACTGGACTTGACTAGTAAGAACTAAGTAAACTAATTCTCTCATTATAGAACTCATGCTTATTCCCTCAATCAGTGGAGGAAACTCATATGCATGCTCACAAAGACTTCAAATTCGAATTTCCTTAATTAATTAACTCAACTGAATTCATTAATTAATATTTCAAACAACTGTTAAGACTAAAATTAATTTTACTTCCCATAGATAGACTAGGGACTGCTATAAATAAGAAGGGACCCCGAAATGCTATTTTTAGAACTTTCTATTTTTTAGCAATTTCACCCCTCACCCAATGTGGCCAATGACCTCACTAGCCAAACTGCTATTTTCAAACATGATATTTTTAGACATGCTATTTTTAGCAGGTTTATTTTTAGCACATTCTAAATTTAACATTTCTTGTTGCACATTTTTCAAAAGGAACTATGCAGTGCATAGTTCAAAGAGGCCAGGTGAAGCTAGGTTTCTTGGTTGGGAAGCCTTCCAAAACTAGCTAAGTGTGAGACTGATGTGTACAATGATAATAATTCTACTGTGATCACACACATAGAATACCTGAAGACGCAATCGACGTAGACCATCCATGATACATGAACAATTCATTTACCTCTGTGTGACAACTTTACAACAAATTACGAGAAGTGCGACACTTAAGATGCACTATATGATGATGTGATGACAATTGTGTGACAATCCTTAAAACTTTGGGAATGAGTGCGACTAATGTTTACATGGTTAGAAAAAATAATTCACATAGAGATAACCCCTTGAAACCACTATAACGGGCATCCATACATCATGTGATAACTAATATGCGAAAAAAAAAACAATTACTAAAGTGTGAATGACTCTTGTGATATGCGAATGACACTGAAAATAACACATGCCACAAAAAATATAACATGAAAATGACAATAGTTAGAGTGGAAGAAAGTGAAAGTGACAGCAAAAAAAATGAAAGTGACACTCGCAAAAACAAAGGTGCATGGAAGCGACAGTTTGAAAAACTCACCTAAATAAAAGTACAAGGCAACTATAATGTGAGAAATTGTGGGTGTCAGTGCACACTAACTGTCAATATGGATTGGAAATCGTACAGGAACACTTTTGATGGAGCACGCTATTCTTGTCCAAGATTGCGTAAAATAATGCACTCATGACCTTGTTGGAGACTCATCATGTGTGAGAAAGTGACTTTGACACTTTTGATCCAAGAAGGGAGCTTAAAAGTGTCAACTGACCAAGAAGTGACTATGGAATGATTAGTCGTAAGATTTGTAGTAGATTCCAAAATTTGAGTGTATGCAAAATTTTAGAGGGTGTTTGTCATAGCGACAACACAATAATATAATATAGCAACAACAAATAGAATCACTAACCAAAACATGCACTAGTGCATGGCCATCACCATCCCATCAATATTGATCCTGCAACAAGATCATAGAAACCACCATCGTTCATATTACATCAACAAACAATATCAACTGATAGCAACAATATAATAATAGTAGAAACAAGAAGTATATATCATCATCATGAGCAACAACAATCTCTCCATTAATCAACCATATGAATCAACATCACTCAACCAAATGAATTTCAAACACATCATAAGCAACATCATATTCAACCATCTAAAATATATTAGTAGCTTGCATGAATCATCTAGAAGTAAAATCATGAACAATGAGGTACATAAATTCTAGATGATCCAATGAGAAAAATGTAACAACAACAATAAAAATCATCCTTCATAAACAATGTCAACATTTTAAATCCATTAGGAAGCACATTTTCTCCCTCTGAATATGTGATCCTCCATCATACATTGATCATATGCATAAGACAACAATGTGGATGTCATATCAATAATATCACAAAAACTCAGCATGCAGCTGCTCCAAAAACCATCAATAACAATATAGATGGAAAATAATCAATGAATGCTCCAACAAGGATGATAGACATGTCTTTTCCACTCATATACAATAAATACATTAGTTCGAAAAATAATGAGTGAAAAGGAATAAACATAAAGAATCATGCCTTGAAAAAACATAGCTCCCCCTAGCATGATATACTTCAAATGAAGTGATCTAGCTAATATGAAAATGCATGAATGAATTGAATCAAGCTACCAACACTCACCTTGAGACCATGCAAGTCTCATGCATACTACTACAGTCAGGTAGATCTAACATGCAAGAATGGATTATGTTAGGGACTGATCTCATATATTCTGAATCTAATGAGGAAGAGTACTCTCTTGGTCTCTTCTTGATTTTCATTCTTCCCTTCAACACATACACATTATCCAATATCTTGAATCCCTTGGAAATCACTCTCTTTGATCCTTCCTTCCGGATGATGCAACCTTTGGAGTTGAAAATCACATTTTGTCCTCCATCAACCATTTGTCTAACACTCAAGATATTATGATTTAGGCCTTCAATGAGCCAAATATATTCTGCATTTGTCCTCTTCTAACCAGTATTCATTTTTCTGCTTCCCAACACTTTAGTGGTTTCACTACCTTTAAACACAACATGACCATCCTTGGTTTTATTGATAAAATAAAATTTTCTCCTATCTCCTGACATATAGTGTGAGCATCCACTATCTATATACCACACATCACCCACATCATGAGAAAAAATTGCAATTCCACATCTTCCTAGTTTCTTCTCCTTCTTTCTTTTCTTCCTTGGTTGCACATTCTCCCTTAACTGTTGATTTTGAACAAATGGCCTCAAATATCTAGGCATCTTACAATTCTTGTCCATGTGACCAAAATTATGGCACACATAACACTCTATATGACCAAGATATGTAGCCAAGGGATATGATATTTTTCTACTCATACTTGACCCCCATAGTTTTCATGCTAGATCTGCAATCAATGGCATTATGCCCAAACATGTTACAAGAAAAACAATGTCCATTGAAAGAATTTGTATACTTGAAAATAGATCCTCCTCTCAGATAATCATCCTACTTCAAGGATGTGTGCATTACCCCCCTACAATCAGCTACCAGATGACCAAAATTGTGACATTTGAAGCAATCAATGTCATTCATCAAGGGGGAAAAGGAGTTTTGATTTCTCCTTTGAAAACTGCTACCTCCAACCATAGGAGAAAATTGTCTTCTAGTTGTGAAAATTCCTTTTGGTTTTCTATTCTGCTACTGCTTGTGGATCACATTGTTGTTTTGTAGGTTTCTTGGGTTCTTCTTTTTCATTCTTTCTTTCATAAATACTTGTCTAACCCTTTTGAAAATGGTTGCCAAATTTTCTCACTAGTATGATGCTCTTCACTTTCTCCAACTTTTGGTTCTTTTCCTCAACATCCTTTCTCAATTTTTCAATCACACCTTCAAGCACTTCAACATAATCCTTCCTGTATCTTCTCTTGCTACAATTGAATTCTTCTAATCGTTTTGATTCTTATAGTTGTGTTATCAATGTAGTGATTTCTTCCTTCAGATTTTCTCCTTTTCTTCACAAACATGCAATTTCTTCTCATGATCCTTGCATACATCTATTAGTATACCAATCTCGCTATAGAATTCTTTAATAACAACCATGGTAGATTCATATTCAGTCTTAAGGAGAAAATAATTACGATCATCATTTTCATCACTAACGAGATCTGCATTATTATCACCACTACTATTAAACATATAACTTGAAAGTAAATCAATGTGGCTTACACTTTTAGATCTATTCTCCTCTTGTATAATTGGTTCAATTGGATATTTTTTTCTTGTTATATCTATTCTTGTTCTTATTCTTTTTTCTAATTTTCTCAAACTCTTCATCACTGCTACTGTAGCTTGCTCCGAATAATGTGTTCAATCTGTCCCAAATTTCCTTAGTAGATTTTAAATCTCCAACTTTCACCAAATCTACATTATGGATATTTTCAAGAAAAAATTGCCTTGCTTGAGAATTTAGCTTCTTATTTTTAGATGAAGGAAAATATCATCACATCCTTCACAAAACAAACTCCACGTGTTAGATCCACAAGAACATAACTTATATTTCATAGTTTCTTACCAAATCTTGAAATTTGCAACAGTAAGAGTAGGAAATCCTTGAGAGTTCATTCTGAATTATTTTTTTTCAAATTTCTATCAAATTCTCCAAGATACACTCTCCAGTGATCAAGATGCACCTGAGAACCCTTCTTTAATACCAATTGTTGGAAATGTGCTCACTGCTGGGTGGTTGGGAGTGAATTAGTAATGACAATGTGTATTTTAAAATTCTTTTCAATTACTGATTCACAATCAAACATTACAAAATTAGTAGATTAGTTCATATAATGTATTAACCAACAAAGTAAATACCATGTTCATCACATGAAATCCACAATACAATAAAACAATCACATGAACATGGGGAAAACAGGTCTTTGGTGGAAAACCCCCTTCTGGGGAAAAAACCACCCTTTGTTGCTGTTGCTTCTCTAATTCAAATTTTATTAATCAAGCAATTCAAATTTACATCATCATAGCTAGCTATGTCTGGCAATGAAGTTTCTCATATGACATCGACAAAGTGAACCCCCATCCATTGGAGAATGCTATCCCCTAAAAGTGTTGCCTAATAACCAAAGGACTATGAGAATGCTACTTCCTCCACTAAAGCTACCAACACCCATCGACAAGGAAAACCCATCCCTTATTCACCTAGTTATCTCAATCTACTCATCATCTAGGGCCTCATTTCATAATGTTTCAAATTGGACCCCTACACAAGACAACAACAAATTTCTCTCTTTGATAAGCTCAATACATCATCACAATCAAACAAATCCAATACATCTCAATCAAACCAACTAGAAACACACATAAGCTATGGCTCTCTCAAATCAACACACAATACCTAACTCATACAATTATGCTCATAATGTATTTGGAAACACATACAAATCCTCTTGCAACATCATCTACATCCATTGTCAATACAACTCCAACAGTAGCATAGTAAATATGAAATAAAAACTCAAACTTGTAGTGCATATATGAAATGCTACAATTATGCACATGAAATTATCCCTCTACAATCACAATTATCACATATATCAATATCAATAATACACCCTTGATCCCTACAATTATAAACATGTTAGCTACTACATAAACGAGGCTATCACTTCTAAGTATAGAATGTAAATTTTACTACATCAATACAATCAAATGAAGAATTCCCCTCTGAGTATCCTCTGCTGCAAGCTTCTGCAAACTTCATCACACTATAAAAACAAACTATGCTTCTTTGAAATTATGGCTGACCTCTCCATCAATATCCTCACTCTCTAATATTAGAAAATTATATCTGTATGTGCTCCTTTTTAGAAATTATACCTCTGTATCATTATGTTCTATAAGAGGTCACCCTCTTCTCTCTACATAAAGCTCTGATCAGTTTAAAAAAAAAATTCCACTACTCCACTACATACTCCATTAAATAATTAACAACTAAAAACTCATTATGACATGTTGATTTAGTCAATTAGGATCTTCCATGAAACTTCCTGAACAAGAAACATCAATATAACCAATTAAATCATCTGGGATATGTGAGGAATCTAGAGAAACTCAACCTATAGACGCAGTTGATTGTACAGGCTTGGAAAAAGTTGATTGGAAGACCTGGTCACTTGCATGGGTTGTCAGCCAAGTGATTGGACTATTCCATTTGCTCTAATGACCCACCATCATTGTGACTCGATAGAGGATGAAGGAAAAACACAAGATCTTCAATTCAGAATTTCCTCCAACTTCTTTCTCAACATACTTGGCACCTGTAAAACTTGTCCAAGTCATGACAAGCCTAAAAACCATATATGCAACCTCCCTTTGAAATTGTACATGATGTAGTCACCATAAATTCAAGAACCAACTCATGAATGTAGAAATTGTATCAAGTCGCATCAAACATGAATCTCAGTTGTAGAGGGGATCATGAAAACCTCTTTAACACCTTTAGACATCATCAGGATTCCAATCCATAACTCAAGAGCATCAAGGGAATATCAAAGGAAACACTACAAGCATAATCCAACAATCAAATACATCCCAACACAAGCATCATCTACATGGAGACCTAGTTGACCAATCATCAAACAAAACCAACAAAGCACCTGCAACATAAACATTTTCCATCACAACCACAGAGACCAATACCATCAAGAAATCATATCTCCAACACAACTCTAGGTTGACATCAATGCCAACCATCAATCACTAGAAAAACAATCAAGCTTCACACACTATCATGTTGACATCAATGCAAATTATCATGTCATCACAACATCAATGCCAACAAAAAAAGGAAGTAGAGATCAAGGTAACAAAAGTGTATGAAAAATTTGTTGTAAGTGTTGATCATATTGATGAAGTGGAAGTTGATTTAGTATCACATGATGTATCTGGAGTCATGTTTGAGAGTAACTATATGTATATGAGGAATGAAATCTTTATATAGAGAGCCAATTAGTACTACCTCATAAAGGACGGGGAAGTTTTCATCATCAATGCACACAAAGGAAAGTCAAATGTTTTACTAGTAAATTCTAACCAAGCCAAGAAGATGATGGGAAATTGTAAGAAATATGTTTACTTTTCTTAGCAAAAAAATAGTCTAATGATGAGTCAATAGGAATAAATAATTTCGTAGAGGGGTGGGCTAAGGAAAAAGATCATGAACTGAAACTGTTGCTATATGAATATAAAGTAGTGTTCCAGGAGCCTAAAGAGATACAATCCAAGAAGGAAGTGGAGCATGAAATTCAATTATTGTTAGAATCTCCATTTCCAAATATTAGGTTGCATAGAAAATCCATTCTAGAAAAAAACTAAGTGAAGAATAAGTTGCAATAGCTTTTGGAGCAGGATATGATTTGACCAAGCACCAACTCACCTTGTGGGTTGCCCATCATAATTGTATCAAATAAGGATGGGACTTGGAAAATATGCATCGATCATAGATCATTAAACGATATTACTTGCAAGAAGTTATATGTTTTTCCTAGGATCAATGATCTATTATATTAATTGTATCACAAAAAATACTTCATGAAGTTGGATTTCAAATTAGGCTACCACTATATTTGAGTCAAAGAAGATGACACCTAGAAGATCACCTTCAATTCCAAACAAGATTTTTATGAATAATTGTTCATGCCATTTGGTTTATGCAATGAAACTACTTTTCATTTGAGAATAATGGATGATGTATTATTCCTATATCCAGATTCATTTGTTATACTTAAATTGGATTATATATTGGTTTATAATGCTACTTAGGAGCATCATATCTCTCATCTAACATAGGCACTAGAGGCATTGAAAAAGCACTAGATACTAGAAAACTTCAAGAAATGTGAGTTTTGCTAGTAGTATTTGGGGAATTTGTGGTATGGGATTGGTGGAGGGGAGCTTAAAATAAATCTAATGAAGATGGAGGCCATCATAAAGTGGTTCGCCTCTACAAATGTTTTTGAAGTTAAGAGTTTCATTGGGACAACCCAACACCTACAAAAGTTCATGGCTTCATTTTTAGTAGTAGTTGCACCAATCAACACTGTAATAGTGAGTGGTAAGAGTTTCCAATGGGGGAATAATTAGAAAAATTGTTTTGATGAGATGAAGAGAAAAATCATTCAAGAACATGTTCTTTCATTAACAGACTTGCAAAATAATTTCAAAGTGGATATAGATGCAAGTGGGTATGCCTCAAGAGTAGTCTTATTGCAAGGAGGGAGCCTTGTATTCTCTCATTTTAAGGATTTTGATTGGGAATCTCTCAACTACCCTACCTATGTAAAGGATCTATGCCTTGGTATAAGCTATCAAAATGTGGACACACTATTTGATGAGAAATGAGACCATCATTCAGATATATCAGTCATTGCTACAATATTTGTAGGCCTAGAGTAAGCTACAATAGATCAAACACTACATGTGGATGGGGTTCATACAACAATTTTATCTAGTCATCAAGTATAAGAAGGTTAGCAAAAATGGGTTGGAAAACATGCTTTCAAGGCCATCCACATAAAAAATTATATCTTTGGGAATTCTAATGAAAACAAAACCTTTCATTCATGATGCATATAACGAGGCATACACCAAAGGCAAAGACTTTAAGGAGGTGCTTTAACAAGTACAAAGTTAGATTCATGTAGAATATTGTGACAAAAAAACTATTATCAATCTCCAAAATGGGCTCCTTTACAATATGGACAAGTTTTGTATTCATAAAGGTGAGGATTGTAGCTTATTAAAAAGGCCCACAACTCTAAGGTTGCAGGTCATTTTGGTGTTAGGAAGATATTTTCCAACTTACAAAGGTATGTGCATTTGCCCAAAATGCAAGAATATGTAGCATTGGCATATTAGAGGAAGTATACTTTGTTGTACTAGAAAGATAAATATCATCTAGTAAGGTCTATACCATCTCTTAGCTATACCCACTGATCCTTGGGAAAAAAAATTCATGGATTTTGTGTATGGTTTACCAAGAACTAGGTAGGGATATGACTACTTGTTTTGGTAGTTGACAGGTTCTGCTAAATTTTTATTCTCATGCCCTATAAAATTACCATCAAAGGACAAAAACTAGCAATTTGTTTCATTAAACAAGTATGCTTGCGCTTTGGGATACCAAGGACCATAATGTTAAATAAACATACCATATTTATTTGTGCATTTTGGACTCTATTGTGCGAGAATATGGACATGAAGTTGAAGAGGTCTACAACATTCCATCCATAAACAAATGGGTAGGTAGAAGTAGTCAACTATACCTTGGTGCATATTTTGAGGGGTTACAATTAGAAGGATCTAGAGATTTGGGATGAAAATCTAATATATATACAAAATTACTATAACAAACCAATTCACACTTCGACTAGTAAGTCACCTTTGAAACTTTCTTTGGATATTTTACACCTTCACCTTTAGATGTGTTAGAGTCGGTCTGCTTATCCCTCCGTCAGAGATCAAAACTCTTTTTTGCACTTCATGTTTAGGTGTCCCATCAGTTTTGATCATTTTCACTCGTTAGGAGCATGCCATAAATCTGACGGAAAGGTTTGTGTTACTCATTCCCCTCATGCTTGGCACTGTTGGCTCAGGTCCATTTATAAAAACCCAAAGTCTTGAAACAGTCATGCCCTATTTCAATTTCTAGGTCATGACAAGTGTTCTCGGTCATTAGGTCTAGGGTTAAGTCAATTTGGTTTTTGTAAAGTCTAATAAAGCCATCAGGCCAGAGGGAGGTCCTCGATAGGTTGTTATCTCAAAGATTTTTATCGTTATACCGATAGATTATGACTTCTCTTCAAAAATATGTTTTGAAGATAAGTCGACATTTCATTTTTGTAATAAATTTTCAAAAATTTTAGTTCTTGAATTGTCTAGGTGCAGCCCTGGTCTCCTTTGCCAAATCATATCACAGCTATCCCTGCAAAAAGTATCAAAGAAAATCATTATTTCATCCAAATTTAAGAAGGAAACCAAAAAGCAGAAGTCTATTAATCCTGAAAGAATGTCAAAATTCCAAACATTATGAAAGTGGGTTATTAAAATCAAATCTGATTTGGTGAGATATTTTCTTCACATATAAATCATGGAAGATCATTCATTTCCACCATTTCTCAAGGCAAAAGTCGAATTTGTGAAGTGGAGGGCAGAAGACGCGTTTGAAGGGTAGATTGACAAGCTTGAGGGTGCGCGCGACCCATACAGAAGGCGCGCGACGCATTGAGTGTGCGCGGCGCACTGGGCTCCACTGGGCAGTGTAAATTTGCATGCGTGCGACGCATAGGGAGCGTGCTACGCACTGGGTGATGAGCGCGACACATTTAGTTTGAAGCCCGAAACTTGTTTGCAAATTCATCAAATCTCCCAAACTTCCCATAAATTTGCCAGGTAGGCTCTCATCCACTGCAATTGTTTTGTATTTAATGGTGAAATGTGAATGGTTCATGGCTCATGACCATTGAAACAAGACTTTGAAAAACCTCCCTTTTGCCAATAAGAAACATTTCTTAGGGTTTTGAAAGATTAGGGTTTTGAAAATAGTGTTGTCACCAAGGTCTACTCTTTTCCTCACTTCCCGCTGTCCCCCATTCCCAAAGTAACTCATCAAATTTCCTCATTAATCCCCTCATAATCCTATCATATGATCCCTAAACTCCTAATCCCTTACCTCTATGAAAACTCCTTAAAAACTATTCAATATCCCCCTAATCCTAAACCCTGTTTCCATATGTATACATTTTCCCTTCCTTACCCAATTACATTTTATTTCAAAGTCCCTAATTCCCTGATATTTTCCCTTTCCTAATATTCCCTTGTGCATTTGTTTTTCCCCTTGGTCATAGCATTGTTAGAACAAAAAGCAGTTCACATTGAATTGCACACACAGTTTCATTCAGAGCAATTTATATATCAGCATACATATTCCAGACATCTTGTTTTCAAAGTCATGTCAGAGACGGATTCAGTTTATGAGCAGGAGTATGATAGTGATTCTACAGCTGAGGGTAATGTGCCACGGAGGTCTCACAAAAGTGGCAAAAGTGGTCAGCATGTCAAGGAGGAGCCTACTTCTTTGGCTCAATTGCAGGCTTGCTCGCTTGCAATGGATTGTTTTTAGCGTCGATCATGTTTCTAATACTGTGAGATGATCTCACAAACCCAACATCATCGTGAACTAGTTCGTTTATTTGTTCTACATTTACATGATGGCCGTGTAAGCCTTGCCGGAGTAAATTTCACTTTGTCACCAGAGACTATTGCTCAGGCCACCAGGATACCAAATATAGGAGAGGAGTGGAACAAACACCAGCAGTTAGACAAATTTTACTATGAGCCATACATCAAACCTGGGCATATGAGACACCTGAGCATGGTTTTTCCTTTCAGATTCCTGAGGGATGAGTTTGCACCATTGATGAAACTCATCATTCGGTATTTCAGTTGCAAGGGCAGATTCTCGCGTCTCTATGCGTACCATGTTTGTTTGTTGATGCATTTCACGAGGGTACATATGATGAAAATTCCGTATTTCATGTGTCGCAACATAGAGAGGATGGTGGTTTTAGTACAAAGGAAGACCCCAGCACAGCAACATAGAAGTATATATCATTACGCGCTAATCAAAATCATAGTGGTACATCAGTTGACACAGCAGGGCATTACTTGGGAGGATTTCATCTCCCGTGACTTCTTCACAGTGCCACAGCCGCTTCCCGAGATAGTTCATGATGAGGGAGAGCCTTCACACGAGCCAGGCATTCTTGAGACCGAGCATATAAGTGCTCCATTATATATGTGACATACCAGTGAGGCCACAGGGCCTTATTTGCATCTACACGACGAGTACTATCTCCACCCGGGGTGGAAGGGGTCTCGTTGACTCCATCAGCAGAGCGAGTTTTATCTCCACATGATGTGGAAGGGGTCTCACCTTCTTCTTCAGCACAAGAACAGATCCAGGACAAGGGCAAGAGGCCTATGCATGATGAGGGTCCTTCAAGAGGCCGGGACACGGATTTCATGATCATTGATGTTGATGCGAGCTCTCCTAGCTCGGAGCTAAAGGAGATCATCCGAGACCAAAAAGCTGAGAATGAATCGATGAGAAAGAAATTGTAGATGGCTCAGTGGGTGGTAAACTACCCGGAAAAACGTAACAAACAGCTAGAGGATGAACATACACTTTATGAGCTGCGGCAAATCCATGAGGATCGAGAATTGGCCCGAAAGAGACCTGGTGATATGACACCCGCTGATCGAGAGTTTATGCTCATACATGTTAGCACTCATCTGGAGAAATTGTTGGAAAAGGCCAATAGAGACAAAGAAATGCTTCGTCATATGAAACTCATTATTGGGCTCGTATGCATGTCTGCAAAGCAAAAATGAAGATTCTAAAGAGGAGGTTGAGCAGAGCACTAAAACGGCGGAAAAAGCCTCATCCACTCCAAATTTTGGCCAAGGCTTCATTGGATGGACATAATACATGATGGAGGGTCTTCGCTCCGAATTTGAGCAATTTCGGAGAAATTTTTGTCATTTTGAAATTTTTGGCTTGCAAAACAGATTTTTCAGCCCAACGCGTAGTGCGTCGACGCGCGCGCTTATGATAGGGACACTTGCTGGAGGAAAACTTTATAGTTTTGGATTTTTCATGGTAAGTTATGCATGATCTAGTATGGCCAAGGAATTTCATCAAGTTCTGGATGATCAAAAGGGCCAAAAACACCATGAAAATCACCTTTCTGCCACCTTTTGCACCAGCAGGAAGCACTTGTGGGAGAATGAAGTTTTGGAGGGGCAAATGAGCTCCAAATTTGGAAATTCCACTTGGATTGTATAGCAAACATCCAGGGCTTTCCAACCAGCTATTGTGAGATTGATTTTGATGTCAGGAAGTGCCCAAAAAGTAGGCTGAAAGGCGCGCGGTGCATAGAGCTCAGGCGCGCGGCACATAGAGATTTTTAGTCAAATTTTATCCTTCCAGCTCAAAATTTTGGCTAGTTATGACCAGTTTCACCTCTTGATGTGATTTTTGACCCATATTGATGTAATTTGATGTACATGATGTAACTTTGGCAGTTATTTACCTATTCTAGATGATTCATTAAAAAACATAGTAAAAATTTAATGAATGGATCAGTTTCCCTTCTTTTAGAGGCAAGTTGTTTTGGATGCCTAGATTTTAGTTCCATGATTAGAATTAGTTCAAACTGCTCCTAGAAGGAGGAGCTCGACCCCTAGAGGTGTGGGAAGGGGTTAGGAGGTCTATATGATGTAATTTTTGAGACATTCTACAGGTTGGACTTTTGGGAAAAGCTTAGACTCTATTGTACATTGTATCTCTGCAATTTTGGCAAAGGAAAGACCAGGGTTTTGCAGCATTGTTTGGGATTCATGTGGCTTTATGTTTTCATGGTGTGCCTCTCTGAGTAATTGTAAGTTTATCTAGTGTTTTGTGTATCATCTTCATGCTTCTTCTTCTTAATTTAAAACAAATGAGTGATTAAGGTGGAATTCGTAGCTGTTATGCTCTACCTTTGAATTTGTTTAAATTTCCATGTTTTCTTCAGTTTAAGGAGAATCCTTGAGACTTCCTTGCTCTCCTTAGCTCCTCACCTGTCTGATCTACCCACCTCACTTGCTTTAAAGTATCAAAACGATTGCCTTCCTTTCCCCAATCAGATCTCTGCAGAAACTGTGCCTCATCCTCGAGCCCAAATTGCCTTTCCCATTCTTTTCAACAAAACCCTAAAAACCCAAATAAAATCAAACCCCTGCACTTAATACCTAGCCTAAGATCAGTTGCAAATTTAGTCATCTCGAGCCTCATTGATTACCTTTTCCGAGATAGACCCGGAGAGAGCCCTCTCGTGTCCTCGTAGGGCTAGCTACGAGGCTGAGCGTGGTTTGATGTAGCCTTGAGTTTTACCTTATTTCAGCCTAAGGTAGATTTGAGCGCTAACAAGATGTTGTATACGGAAAACAAGGAAGAGTGAGGGGGGACCTCATTCGAGATGCATTAAGAAAAAAAGAAATTTATTGAGAAGATTAGGTAGACCAAATTTCAGGTGTAGGAGACGCTAAACAAGTCATAGGAATATATGCGATCAACATAAAACAAAGAAGTCATTCAAAGTGGGAGCCAAAGTATGGTTATAGTTGAAAAAGGAAAGACTATAGGGTCTTGTAAGAAGATTAAGGCTACATGGTATGGTATTTTGAGATATTGGAAAAGACATGAGATAATTCCTATAAACTTATTCTTCCCCCAAACATATGCATTTACCCAGTAATGAATGTGGAGGATCTAAAACTCTATGAGCCTTCTTGTTGGATGAAAAGGAGGAATAGGTCATACCTTCCATAGAAGACTTAGATGCTCACATGGAGCTTGAAAAGGACATAGTTTTCTAGAAGAGGTTTAGAACTAAAAGACGAGCACAAAATGACCTTTGACTAATTGGATTAAAAGGATAAGTTCTAAGAAACCATAAATGGTATTGTAAGGAAAAGGTAGAGTAAAGTTTTCCTCATCTCATTCAATAAAGCTTTTGGGGACCGAGAGCCTCCCTAAATTGGGGGATATGACCTAGATTGGGTCATTATACTATTTGGCATCTATGTATATGCTTTCATAGTGGAAAAAACTAAAGGAATGAACTTGCAGGGTCATTTTAATGGTGCATCCCAATTTGGAGAATTGGGGTTTGAAACCTTCATAAACCATTTCGAGACATTAAATGATGTTTTTTTGGGTAAAACATATCTCTCATTCCAGACCCTATAATGTTGATCTATACTTAAATACCTTTCCAACCGTGAAAATTTTAAGGATGGAAAATTATCTTGAAGTTTAAAGACATTCACGAATCTCACTTCCCTAATAAGCAAAATATAAAATGGTTATTGATGTATTTGTAAAAGTATTAAAATTTATAATGATTTTATATATACTATATATATAATATTGGCGATCTTTAAGGTAAAATAATTTTATATTTTAAAATTTGGGCGAATCATTATTATAAAAAATGGAAATTGGCAAATATTTTTTTCGAAAAAATCACGGAAATTTAGCCCACCTGCGAATATTAGCCCCTAAGATTTTCCATGTTTCCATCATTGTAAGAATTATGCAAATCAAAGTTTGTTTTGAAAATTTATGCCTCCTACAAGTTAACTTGTGTAGGTTTTAACCCCGTACAGAAATTACCTGCATACGAATTCTAAAACACATAAAATAAACAATGCGAGAGCATAACACATATACACAGAGATTTTCCTAGGATCCCAAAACCGGGACTACTAGCTTGATTTTTCATTATATTCCTTTCAATGTTACAATACATATTTATACATGCCGAAGCATCCAATACCATGGACCGAAAACCATTGTGTCCAAAAAACGTGCGAAAATCATGCACAAAACCATAGGTGGGTCCGCCCAACTTAACATAGGGTCCAAAACCAAAAAATTTCGGGGCGCTACCCTGGACCCCATAAAGTGGGGTTACAGGTACACCTCAAATCCCCTGTGACCCCCCCGCTACACAATCGGCGCAACGAAGGGGGTGCTCCCCTCCTCCCTCCCCTCTAACCCCTTGGTTAACTACGTGGACTAGTCGTGGAAAGAATATAACACAATCGAACATTCTCCCACTTCTTGTTTTCTTTCCACACGGGGCCACAAGAGAGCTTAGTCATTTTTCCAGCCCTGAAATGCCCATTGTCTCTCTACACCAAGAGAACTTCTCAGATCTCACTGATTTTGTCAATGCATCTGTAGTATTCTTCAAAGTGTTTACCTTTACCAGCAACACCTTTTTGTCTTCTATCATATCCCTCACAAAGTGATATTGAACATCAATGTGCCTTGTCTTTGAATGATATGCAGGGTTCTTTGCTAAGAAAATTGCACTTTGGCTGTCACAGTCTATCCTTATAGCTTCCTCTACTAACCCCATACTTGAACACAATCTCTGCAACCAAAATGCTTCCTTGCTTGCATGGGTGGCTGCCATGTATTCTGCCTCTGTAGTTGATAGTGCCACTATAGGTTGTTCCTTACTCATCCAATTGACTGCACCTTCAAATAGGTTAAACACATACCCACTTGTAGATCTTCTCTAATCTAGATCTCCAGCCCAGTCTGCATCAACAAAACCATGAATATCCAACACTCTGTCCAATCCTGGTCTTCCTTTGTAACACAAACCATAATCACTAGTGCCACGCAAATACCTGAAAACCTGCTTCACTGCTGTCCAGTGCTCCTTCCTTGGTTTTAACATAAACCTGCTCAATACTCCCACTGCATGTGCAATGTCTGGTCTAGTATAGACCATTGCATACATCAGGCTACTGACTGCACTTGCGTATGGAACATGAGACATGTCCTCTTCCTCTTCTTGTGTCTTGGGACATTGTTCAGCAAATAACCTCACACCTACAGGAATAGGAACCTTCACCGGTTTACTATCTTGCATATTAAACCTCTGCAGTATTGTCTCGAACATACTTCCTCTAGTTTAACCAGAGCTTCCTCTTTACCCGATCTCTTTTAATTTCCATGCCCAAAATATAGTTTGCAGCACCAAGATCTTTCATGTTGAATTTGGAGGACAATTGGGTCTTCAAATCCTAGATAATTTCTTTGTCATTTCCAACTAGCAACAGATCATCCACATACAAGACCAAATAAATAAAAGGATCACCAATTAATTTAAAATACACACAGTGATCTGATTTGCTTCTGGTGAAGCTAAGTCCCCATATAAATGTATCCAATTTCTGATACCACATCCTCGATGATTGTTTTAACCCATACAGAGGCTTCTTTAACTTAAATACCAGTTCTTTCTTACCCTTCACTGCAAAGCCTTCAGGTTGCTTCATGTAGATCTCTTCTTCTAGATCCCCGTGAAGAAATGTTGTCTTCACATCCATCTGTTCTAC
>APFE031646543.1:5712-28195 GCA_000404065.3 Pinus taeda | reverse complement strand
ACTTGAAGAAGCCAAGTACACATCCCCACCTTCATCTGAGGTGGTTTTCACCTCTGCAGAAGGAGCATCATCAGATCCCTTTCCTTTATCAGGAGCTTTAGATTTACAGTCCCTTTTGTAGTGCCCTTCATTTCCACATTTTCAACACACCACCTTTACAGGTTTTCTTGGAGATTTAGATCTCCCTCTAGATTTAGATCTCCCACTCGATGACTTATTTTTATTTTTGTTCTGGGACCGTCCTCATAAAGACAAGGCATCACCATTCTGGCTCTCCATATTTTTCCATCTCATCTCCTTTGTCAGCAAGGATGAGACTATTTCATCATACTGCAAGGCAGTTGCATTGCTACCTATTGCAATAACCAGACTATCCCACGAATTTGGTAGAGAACACAACAAACCGATGCACTTATCTTCATCTGAAATTTTAATATCAACAGATGTTAATTGACTTACCACATTATTAAATGCATTCAGATGCTTTGTAATCGAGTCTACATCTTTCATCCTCAGGTTATACAGCTTTTTCCGTAGGAACAATTTATTCACCAAAGACTTAGATTGGTACAAAGTCCCTAAGTTGTCCCACAAAGCCTTTGCCGTAGCTTCCCCTGCATATGAATGGACCCCATAAAGTGGGGTTATGGGTACACCTCAAATCCCCTGTGACCACCCCCCACTACATAATCAGCGCAACAAAGGGGGTGCTCCGCCCCCCACTAACCCCTTGATTAACTACGTGGGCTAGTCGTGGAAAGAATATAACACAACCCAACAACTTGATGTGTTAACCACCATAATAAAAGGATGTCACGCCAACCCTTATTACTCATGTATATGGGGCTAGCCACATGTGGAATTTCAATAAGACTCTAAAAGGTATAAAACCATAAATCTAGGTGAGGGTTGAGGGAGTCAAATCCCACCCATAGTTGAATATTTGTCTATGTTAAATATTGGACCACTATGAGGAGTATGAGTTTCATTTTATGTTTATTTTATTTTATTCCATAGTTGAGCAAAGCAACTTGGAATGGGAAGCTAGAGAGCAGAGAATTTGGGAGTGGGAAGTTAGAGATCAGAGTATAGGGTGTTAAGTTTTTGTATTGGTCTCGTAGGCAATAGGTCTCAAGTAAATCTGTAGAGAGTATCTCTTCCTTTGTACTTTCATATTTCCTTATCAGAAAAAATAGATAAAATTATCCTCACCTCTTATCTAGCTTTTATCCCGCAAGGGCTTCCTAAGGAAAAAAGTTTGTCTATTGTGGATGGGCTCTGTACTTCTTTCCATTTTATATTTCTAACAATTCAACTAATTTCTTCATATAAGCATTAAAGCAATAAATGAATAATTTGAGATCTAAAAGGAATTAACATTTACAATAAATATTTCAATATTTTATCAAAATTGTTGTGATAAACTATCCCAATAGAATATCAATGGTAGTTTATATATTGATTTCATAATTCACTTCCTAAGATGGAAGAAACCCTAATAATTCTCTTGGGAACATATCCAAAATTTCTTTGATTATGGGTATTTGGTTTACTACCATGATTTATTCTTCAATAACTTTAATATGACCAAGATATCCTTTATATCCTTTGGGCACATTGCCTTGATCTTGCATGGTTTGTATCTATATGAATACTATGGGAATCCTTTCTTCTTGGACCTCTATAACAGTTCCGTCATCACCCACACACTCAACTATTATCTCATAATAATTTACCTTGGCCTTATGGAGTTCCATCCAATATTGTTTAATTATCCCTTCATAACTACCTAAGATAAACTCATGGAAACATATTCCAATTATCCCTAGAATGGTTCCACTAGAAGGTGTATGAGATGTATATGTTTTTGGTAAAGACACCAATATGAATTTGAGGAATGGAAATATTCGAGAGTAAAGACATAGTTGGAGCTTATGCATAGTCATTTTGGTATGATGAACCATCCATATATAACAATGGCAAGGTGTGTTATAACTTTCATTAATGAGTTTTTCTTAGTTTACTTGGATTGTTTCATATACACACATACATATACAAAAATGTTGTTGACATATGAAATGTTCAAGGCTTTATAATGGAGGAGAATATGTAAGCAATTCTTTTTAAGTATACTTTTATCAAAATGGTATATGATGACAAAGAAGTGCCTTGCACACTTGAGTAAATGGTGTTGTTGAGAGGAATATTACAAAGTTGCTTGAGATGGGTAAATGTTTGATTCAAGCAAAGGAAAGTTGACTAGATTTTTGGACAAAATCATTTCATACTCAAGTTATGTTTTGAACATTGTTTCAATAATAGTTATATGGGATGTTAATGGATAATTACCTTATGATTTTGGCAACCTTGCATACCCAAAAACATTGATTTTTGGGTGTTTTGTTATAAGTTTTTTAGATTTCCAATGCACAACAAAGTTTTTTAGATATGTGTTATGAGATAACATATTCTACCTTCAAACCATATTTTAGAAAAGTATAGGGCATTTAAAATTCTCTATAAAGAGAAGTGATGGGGGGCATGAGGTGTAAACCAATTGGTTTGTGTGGGGTTTAGTTCCTGTAAGTTTTGGGTTCAAATATCATGGGGAGGTGTTGAGGGTAAGCCAATTGTGTTAGATAAGAGCTGTCTAAAGAGGCATCTAAACTTGACCAACCCTTATACAATCCTAGTAATAACCTCTGGCATTTGGACAAACCATTTTTCCCTCCAATATGTAATGTGGCCTTGACTTGGACCAACGTAAATTTGAGATTGAAAAAGAAAAAAAAAAAAAAAAAAACAAAACAAAAAATTACTTTGGCATGGAAAAAATATATTACCTTGTAAATTATACTGAAATTTATGCTATTTCCAAAATATTGTTTTCCCCACTAATACATATCAAATCCGACTCCCATTCAAACTTATTGATAGAGAAACTTACCAATATCCCCGTGTCTTATTGACTCTACAAATTGGTAAGGAAAAAAGAAAGGGTTTCATCGATGTTGGACTTGACACTTCACCCATCATTTTCGCTGAGCACTCAACCGGCTGGGGTGGTTTTTCCATTCATTACACCACTTGAAAAAGGCCAATCCGATGAAATGAAATTCCTTAATTCAACGAAGGTGAATAATTCCTTTGCGTTGATGCTTGTTAGCCGGCATTGCAACAGTTTGATTTCCTTTTGGGCTCAAAGATGCGGCTTCCACTTCTTCCGTATAAGCTTTAATCTTTAATAAAATTCAATGAAATCACGAATATTGATGCAATGGGCCCTCCCAATCCTTAGTGCCTCAATCCAGGCCGCCATGTAATGGAAAATTGGTGGACCGCAAGTCCCCATCCTTACCAATAAGTCATACCTGGCCTAATGATTGAATAGTTGAATTGAAATAAGTCTCCATAAGATAATTACATGATTTTTAAGCCTTAATATGGGAAGGAGGTGACATAATTATTTAATAATTCCAACACATTGGAATAATTCCTTAGAACTTACCAATCAATCCAAAAATTAATTCCTTAGATAAAGGCGTAATTCATGTATCTAATATAATGGCTAAATGAAGTAGGGATAATGCTCGACGAAGGAAAATTTGCGAACTGAGGATGGTGAAATACTTGGTTTACCTTTAAGAAAGACGCGTTAGGATACGAGGAGGATTATATTTGTGGCAACTTATATTGACTTTAGAATTTTCTTTTAGTGCCTCTTTTATTGGTTTTAGAATAAAGCCTTTTTGAAAACACAAGTAGATTTGTAGTCACTACTCGATGGTAGGGACATTTATTTTAATGGGAAGGAAAACCAACTCCAAGCTTGAGCTCATCGTTTTAACTTTAGGATTAGGGTTTTAGTGAAGGATTTGTTTTCTAAGTTACGTAGGTTTGTTTTTTCAATCTAATGTCTTATTTTAGTTGTTTATTTTCTTTACAATCACTCAGGATTTGTTGTCTAAGTTAGGTGGGTTTGTTTTTTCAGTCTAATGTCCTATTTTAGTTATTTATTTTTCTTTACCATGACCATTTTATTATGACTTAGCCTTATTCTAGTATAATTTTTGAGAATTAGAGGAAATGAAAGATGTTTTGTTTTCTATTTTTTTATTTTACTACATTAGATCGCAAGAAAAGCACCATTCTTTTAATGGGTGGTTTTGGAAGTTGTCTTCTAGTAGTGAGTAATTAATGTGAAGATCCTTTCATTACAAAGGTAAGAAAGAAACTTGAGCTTAAAAATGCTTCTATCTTTAGTACTTAGGAGTAACTCTTAGTGGATTGAAATCCCAATGCATGGTTCAATGTGTAGATATAGTTCCAATAGTAGACCTAGATTAAGATTTCTATTCATTGTAATTACAATGCCATATGGAGATGGAGAATTTGTTTCGAGTCCAAATGCATAACCAAGAGTATGTCTTGTTTTGGATACCACTGTAATGAAGATTGAGAAGGAAGAGGGACATATAAATATGCATGTTCAAAGGTAAATGATCCCTTAAACACCACTTCACAATTCAAAGTGAGAGTAATGATTTGAAACCAAACTTTAAATATTTTCAAAGGATGCTCAAGGGAGGACTCAAATTAGGTTTGATCAAGGAATAACAATTAAACATATGTTTAAAAAAGAGTCCCTAATTATGGAATCAAAGCCAATTAGAAAATCGAATTTGCATTTCAAAAGAAAAGAGCCAACAAACGTAAAGGATAAAAGAGATTAATTCAAAATTTGATCTTATATTGAAATTGGACACATCATTAAAACAAGATGGAACAAAACTAATCCCAATCATTAGATTGGGTATGATTCATAAACGAGGGAAAGAAAATTCAAAGGAGGAGTAGATAACATGAAGAGGGGCTTAAATCAAGAGATCAATCCCAACTTAGGAATTGGGTATAAGAAATCAAAATTCAAAAGGAAATAGGCCCAATAAGAGGGCTAATTCAAAAATTAATCTTAACCAAACATTGGGGAAGATATTTTGAAAAGCAAATGGAGAAATCACTTGATGAATATATCAACCCCAATTATAAACTTAAGGATGATCTTCATGTCTTTCAAGGGGGGGGAGGGGGGAAGAGGGGTTGGGGGGAAGAGGCCTATCCAATACATGGGCCTTATTCCTAAATCAAGGATGAAAGAAACATTATAATGAAAAAAGAGCCCCAATTAAGCACTTATAATTTGGAGTGTAAAATAAACAAAAGGAAGAAAAAATGGGTTGAATTTAGAAATTGGCCTAATCATTTGAAGTCGAAAAAAAGGAGCCCACTTTCAAAAGAAAAATATAACGACACCAAAGGTCAAAAGAGCTTAAAGGCCTCAAAAATATTAAAAAGAAGCATATCTTAGCTAAGGGTAAAATAAAGAAAGACACATATAAAGAAAATAAGGGGTTTCATTTGCACCAAGAAAAAGAGGGTCTTCAAGTTTTCCTTGAAAACTCGTTTCCTTTTATCAAGATAAGTTGAGGTACAAGTGGGGGGTGCTGAAACATAAAAAATATGATAGGTCAATATTAACTAGATTTCATTAGAAAAAGGGAGGCATGAGCATGGAGCTTGGTGATGATGCTACTTATTTCGTGAAAAGAGTTGGCATGATTTCCTTCCAAATTCCTTAAGGTGAGGCTCTTGATTTGATTGCTTTTCTATTTGTTCTCGGCTTGAAGAAGAATATTTGTTCAATTTCTTGTATGACATATGAATAGTGGAGAGTTTACTTTGAGGGACAACAATGCGCCATTAGTGATTGTAGTCTACCTAGACCATAGACTTTGGATAAATGAGATATGAGGTGATATTTATGGGTTACTGGTTGTCATGGCTCCATGTTGTGGTCACCTTTAAGACCACTATGGGAATTATGTGTCACCAACGATATTTCGTCGCAATTATACAACTACTCTAACCCAGTCCACGCCTAACTCCCTTACACTTGAATTCTTAGCCAATTTTCCAATTCAAGTTCAATGTGTTCAATTACTTCTTAAAATAGTTATACAATTTTGTGATATCATAAATCAATATAAGAAACATAAATACAACTCAACAAATGTGTGATGTCATAAATACAATAGCGTACAAGAATGTGCGACGAGAGGGGGAAACTCCCAAAACAACTTCTCCCTTTCAATTATTTATTAACTTCAAATATGTTACAATAATTTACAAATGGTCATCCATGGCTAAACTCATGCGCTTCCCAAGTACAAGGAGTGGCAGTCTTTGGCCCAACCCAATGCATTAGCTAAAATGCCAAGTTACACAACTCAAGGCATGCCCAATCCAAGGTTGGTACCTTGCCCAAAAAAAACCCAAGACTTGTACCCAAAAAAATTCGAAAGACCAACCCTCTAACTCTTCCCAAAAAACAGGCTTGCTTGGGAAAGCCTCACCTTTTTTTGTGACACACCTTAGTTGCATTCTCCCTTATTTGATGTGTTACATTTCCTGCGGTTCTGCGATATCTCACAAACTTACACCTCTTTGATTTTTTGGTGATGTATTCTCCAAATGAAGTCACCCTCTAGTTATATGCATCCAAGCTCAACCATTAACTTTGTTGAAGCCCATCCATACTTTCAATTTGACCTTTGTTCTTTTGTGTGGGCGCCCCTTCCCAAGTCGGATCGACCCACCAGCTTGTCACACAAGCACCCCTGTCAGGCAGGCACCCTAGCGTGTCTAGCATATGACACCCCCATGTGTACCTGGGTTCCCCACATTTGAGCAGGCACACCCAGAGTGTGATCGTTTTTCCTTCCATGCACATTATTCTCCATGCCGCCCATCAATTTCTTCATCCACATGCCACACTTTACCAACTTGGTCGTGTCATTTTGCTCGCCTCTCAATTCACTTCTTTCACATTTCTTTCCCAATTTCACCATCATGTGTCTGCTCACCCATAATCGTGTCATGAAAGCCTCCTTTGGGTGCTTAGGAACCCCTCCTTCATATGGGCTCACCCAAGGCATGTGCCATTTCCTTGCACATGACACCTAGGCACCCGCCTTCATATCCGATCACCCATGGCATGCACCCTTTGCTTGCACATGACACTTTGGGTCCACTTCGTTTGGTTTTACTGTCATATTTCCCGAAGTTCGTGTTTTCCTGTCATGGATGCCAAGTCTTCCCATGGCCACTCGGGCACCCTGCCTTCATGTGGGTGCCCCCAAGGTGCTCGTCTCTGTGTTATGCACATGATTCCCACACATGGTCCACTTCAATTCATACTTTGGTTTTTCGACACCTTGAGTGGGCATGGGCAGTCATGGGTGCCTGTTGGCCTTGGTGCCAACTTGGGGCCCTGACATCCTCCCCCAATTTAAATGGTTGTCATCCTAAAAGGAAATCCTCTTGGCTAACTTCTTCACCTTGTTCAAATTGTCGAAAATTGTCAGCTCCAACATCTACTGGATGAACTCCTTACCTTATCACACAAACCTTCATCAAGGTGCATGACTCCAAGGGATTAAGATTCCTTAATGTTACAATCATCGACTATAACACGTCGCAATCATCCACACTAAGCCAATGCACGAAACATTTCTCCCTCCATCTTAGTTGCAATGCATCAATTGCAACTCACATCATGCTAATGAACTGCATATCGTCATGTAAATTGTTGTTTCCATACTCCAACTCAACTGTAACAAATCTCAATGCATTTTATGACCCCATGACTTGAATTAGTTAGGTAGCTAATCCAACCATCACAGTCAACCCACGAGAATGCACCTCCTTATGCCATCGTCAGTTTTTTCTCTAGCAGTTCGTTAAGTCTTCAACTTTGATCAAGAACTCTTCCCATCAGTTCTTCAACTAATTCTCAATCGTTATGCCATATCTAGGTCCATGAACAAAATTCATCTCATCTGCGATATGCTGCTCATCAACGTTGTCAAAGGGGAAAGTTTGCACTTCCCTCATTGTATCATTCATGTGCTTCCCTTGGTCATAGACCAACAACCTCCATGTCCATCAAAATGGTTAAGTATCATCAAAATCAACCCATGTCTAAGTGCTCCCACCAAGGCACCTTTGTCACTGCTACTCCATCTAACTCCAAGGTGTCCCTCTCCTATCACATCCATCAAGTCACTGCTTATGAAATACATCCCATATTGTGCCCAAGGTATGCATCCCATACTGCATCAAATTCGAGTCCAAGAATGACTTCAACTCCTCAACGAACTACATAATCCAAGACCACCATCACACGAAGTCTTCATCAACTGGAACTCTCCTCAAATGCTTCAAGTCATCAGAGGATCCTTTGAACCATCTTCGTCCAACACTTCAGTTAGGCACACTTTTAATCGTTGCAAGTCCCATCCCAAGTTGCCTCTTCCTTCTTCGTCACATGAACACTCTCATAGGTCACCCATGTCTTCCTTCAAACAAACCATGGTATTGTTCTTCGAATGTGCCCAATATCCCCATTGGTCCATCTGCATAACTTATTCATATGGCATCGACACATCCATTTTGTACAACATCTTTTCTTAGCACTTTTTCTTGATGGCCATATGTGACATCCCTTGCTAGAGATCTTGCTTGATGCTCCCAGATTAATTCTATCATTTCCTTATCCTTTCACTTCATTCAGGATAGCACCTATGGTCACCCTACCTTCATCGTCATCACAAGTCCATTCCATCATTCCTGCCTCCCCCATTAAAGGTCTGCGAAAGACTTCTCCTTGGCCCAAATGAGACTCCAACGGTGAAGTCCATTCGAATATGCATCATATCTTCTTCTTTGGTGTGCCCTCCCTTCCTTCTTTCCATAAGTCATGTCGGGAACTTAGCCAAATATCCATTCAACTAAGCATGACTGACCCATCATATAAGTTCATGACATTCCACCTTTGTCTCAGGAATTCACACCTTCTACCCTAAGGTTGAATACCACCTAAACAAGTCCTGCAAAAATAAACCATCCCATAATTAAACGCAAACATGCCTCAACCTTCCAAGTGAAAATAATCAATCACACGCTCCTCTCAATTAGAAAAAGGGGAACCATCATACAACTTCCATCAACAAATTTATCTTTCTTCCATGGCTACAATATGCATGAATCTAGTTCAACTTCGGCAAGATCGATCTCACCAAGTTCTTTCTCTTTTAGTTGCAGACTCACAAAACTTATTTCTTCATGTTTGTACTCATAGTCAATTTCTCCCTTTAATGGCTTCGACATAGCGAAATCTAGATCAACTATGGCAAGAATCATCCCACCAAAAGTTTCCTCTTTTGGGTGCATGTTCAAACACTTACATTACAATTGACCCTTAGGCCAATCTCTTCTCCATACATCACAAATTATCCTTCTTTATCATGAATAGTAGATTCAACCTTCCCAGTTGACCAACCAAGGCTAAGAAGCTCCCTTCTAACCTTATCTTTCAAACATTCAAGTTCCTTTTGCAACTTCAACCTTTATTCCTTCATATCGCCCAACCTATCCATGAGCTGCATAAGTCTATCATGGCCCTCTTGCAGCCCTTCCATCATATTGCCCAACCTTCAACTTGTTCACTGCCTTGATCGCAATTCTTCTTCAACTCTTTCAACTGCCCATGTTCGCAAAGTAGGCTCTGATACCATCTGTCACAACCCTATGTTGTGGTCACCTTTAAGTACACCATAGTTATTGTGCATCACCGATGATATGTCCTCACACTTATACAACTACTCTAACCCAGACTATGCCTTACTCCTTTACACTTCAATGCTTAGTCAATTTTCCAATTCAAGTTCAACTGGTTTAGTTACTTCTTATAATAGTTATACAATTCTATGATATCGTAAAATAATATAAGTAGTTTAAATAAAACTAATATCGCAAATAAAACAATGTAAAAGAATGTGCAACAGGAGGGGGCAACTCCAAAACAACTTCTCCCCTTTACTTCTTTTATTAACTTCAAATATGTTACAATGATTTACAAAGGGATAGCCATGGATAAACTCATGTGCTTCCTAAGTAAAAGCAATGGTAATCATTATCCCAACCCAACACATTATCCAAAATGCCAAGTTACACAGGTTAGGGAGTGCCAAACCCAAGTTCGGCACCTTCCCTAGCAATAACCAAAGAATTTTTCCCCAAACAACTCAAAATACCAACCCTCAGACTCTGTCCAGAAAACATGCTCGCTTGGGCGAACCCCACCTCTTTTTGTGATACACCTTACTTGTGTTCTCCTTTCTATGATGTGTGCCCCCGGTTGGGGTTCTGCGATATCCTGTAAACTTACATCTTTTCTATTTTTTGGTGATGCCTTATCCAAGTGTGGCTTCCCTCTACTTATATGCATCCAAGTTCAGCCATTAACTCTGTTGAAGCCCCTCCATACTTTCAAGCCAACCTTTGTTCTTTTGTGTGGGTGCCCCTTCCCAAGTTGGGCAGACCCATTAGCTCTTCATGTAGGAACCCTTGATGGGTGGGTTCCCTAGTGTTCCTAGCATGCGATGCCCCCATGGGTGCCCAGACACCCAACCTTCGTGCAAGCATGCCCATGTCACTAGCATTTACCCTGTTGTGCATGTTATGCTCTGTGATTCCCTTTGGTTTCTTCATCCACACATCTCACTTGACCAACTCTCCCGTGTCCTTTCACTCACCTCTTGATTTTATTCTTCCACATATCTTGCTAAAGTCCATTGTCTTTTGTCCAATCAACTTTTGTCATGTTGTGAAAGCCTCCTTTTGGTGCTCGAGGCCCCCACCTTCTTGTGGGCACACCCACGGTTCGCGCCCTTGCCTTGCACACGATGCCTAAGGTCCACTCCATTTGGTTTTCTTGTCTATGTTTGCCCATCGTGCATGCCACATCTTTCAATGGGTGCCCTGCCTTCATGTGAGCACACCCAGGGTGCTCGTCTCCGTGTTATGCACGTGATTTGCACACATGATCCACTTCAGTTTATACTTCAGCTTTTCACCACTTTGAGTGGCCATAGGAAGTCATGGGCACCCATTGGCCTTGGTGCCAGCAAGGGGACCTGACATTGGCTAATCTAGTGGCTCTTATACATTCCAGTGATAGGTTAGATGAACCCTGTAATTTCGAGGAGGGTCCAAAGCATGTCATGGTTCCCAAAACTTTAGTGAGGTGGAGTACACCTCCTAGGAAAAATTATATTCATATTTCATTGGTTTCTTCCATTCACAAGCCTTCCAAATGACTTGAAGAGGACACATGATATATTTAGGAATATGATGGTGAGATTTATTCTAGGTTTTCAACTAATGAGAGTATCATAGAGAATAAGGACAATGTTGATTGATTTTCCTAGAAAAAAGGATTTAACCATGATGTTACTCTTTCCTCAAGACTCTCTTAAGATTTAGAAGTTGATATAGTTCCACTCCTTTTGGGAGTCTATAATATTTGAGTTGCATGAGAGGGATTATCATGTTCACAAATTATTGATAGCCTTGGATGGATTGTTAGCAATACCATGACCTTTGTATTCTAGGATAACTGAGTTAACTTATGAATATTTCTATATTAGTGACTTTGACCCATGATGTTGACTTAAGGGATGTTGTGGTTTTGTAGGTTACTTATGATATAGTGTTATGGTCCTTCATATTCACAATTTTTCCACATTCTTTATGAGGATCAAGATGTTGTGATAGCATGTGTCATGTATCCTTTAAAGGAGACAAGGGTTGAATCCATGATTGTAGCAAGAGCATATTTACAGGTGGTGGGTTTTGTTTATTTACAAATGGATTTGGTAGGTGTTTCATGAAAACACTTTCCTTGTAAAAATGGAGTGTTAACTTTTAGGGTTACTCAAAAAGTTTTTGCACCATATTTGGGGTGATTTATGTGACTAACAATACATGGTGTATGATTCATCCCTTGGATGGACTTTGATGGATTAACACATGAGAGATGGTCCATCATGGATTTTCACATTGCAGATGGGTTATTCAATTCCTGCTTGACCTCAGGGATGTGCTCATTTAATATTCTTCCCTAGGGAATTAGTAATATCTTGATAGCTTGGGTGACATTACCCATGATGGAAGCATGTATATTCTCTCTTTATAGGTAATTCCCTATTTAGGAAGATTAACATTTTACATCCTAGAGGAGGGATTAATCCCTAGGAAACATAAGACAACTTAGCTTCTTCCATAGAACATTGGAGTTGGCTCAACAATGCCTATGATGAGATAATGCTCTATAAGGGTAGTAGATTTAGTGGAATACATTTCTTAGGAAGACTTTTGGAGCCTTTGGATACTTTTAGGAGTTTTGGATTCACATCCTAGAGTACCCTTGAATTTAAAGCATTTATTGTTAATGATTTCACATGAAATATTGACATTTGTACCCTTGCATTATAGTGCTCCACATGTATGACCCTAAATGTATTATTGTAGGCTTTTTTGTAAATGCATTTACTTGCATGTGTATTAGCATTGTATCTTACCTATAATATTTATAAAGGAAAGAGAGAATCATTTATGATTCATAGTTATACATCACTTGCTCGTACCACTCTTGTGTTAAATATTTGATCAAGAGGATGTGATCAAGAGGAGAGAATCACTTCTCTCTTTCTCTCTCTTGGATTTACTAGTGTATCTTTAACTTATTATAGAATATTGATGACTAAGGTTTCGGTTCTATTCTTAGGAAATTTGGAGATTAAATTTTTGAGATGAAACCCTAGGTTTTTCTTTCAAAAGAGCAGAAGAAGGTGAGATGTCTTTTTGTGGAGGAGATGCTTGTTGTATCTGCTTGGTGTGAGCTAAGGTTTTCTTGGTTTTCCTTAGCTAGGGTTTTAGAGAGCTAGAGGATTATACTAGGCTATGATAAGGCTATGGTATGCACATGAACTATAACTTCATGCATGTTAATGTTTCAATTTTCCAATACTTCTATAAATAGTATATTTAATTTTCATCCATATATTCTTAATGGTTTGTGATTTCTAGCTCTATATGATTCTTACTGATTTAACATAAGGATGCTTATCTTAAGAAAGTTAACATTAATTGAAGAATATAAGGATATTTATTGTTTTTTCTATAACTATCAATTTTTTTTTTCAAATATATTATATGAATGATAAGGTTACCCTAAAGGGAAAAAAATGATTAGAACACATTGGCATCTTTTCTCTTGAATTGCCTAGTGGATTGAGGTTGTTAACATCTAAAATATAGTCCATTTTTTCTGACTATTTTATGTGTATTTTATCACAAGTGTAAGGATGAAATTTCATAGGGTTATGATCCATAAAACATTCATGATAAAGATAAATTTTGTATTTTACATTAAAGCTATTTAAGTATATAAATTTCTATGCACATTAGGAGTAGTGTTAGAAATGATATTTGTTCGAACCTAGTGAATGTGATTTTGAGGACTCATCTAAGTGGAGATGAGGTATAATGGAAGAAAGAGTGGGTGAAAGACTCAACCAAAGAATCATCAAATAAGAAACCTTGACGAGAAAATTTGATTGATGAAATTTTAATCCAATAGCACCACCTGGTTACAAAAGAAAATAAATATCAAGTGGAAATACTATATTCAACAACCCAAGGATCAAATTTTATAAATTTGGAGATATGGGATATGAATCATATCAACTCCTTAATAAGGAGATCATGATAAAAGGTGTAATGAATCATAAGGAACCTAAAGACATGTTCATGGAGGATATTAGAGGTAAAAGATATACAACTACAAATGATTGGCATGAATAGTACAAAAAATATGATTCAATTGCAAGATATTATTTATGATCAAACATTTCGAATAACATAGTTAGGATCCATGTCCATGGGGTCTTGGATAGATAATGATGGGTGCGATGTTAAGGAACTCCTAGATTTTAAGACACTGACTCAATTTTCTAGCCTATTCAGGTGTTATTCTAGGACATGACCATGATGTAGCCTCACCATTCTTGAACTTACAAAAAAAAAGAACATAGGTAGAATACACAATTTTATTTCTCCTAAAATGGTAGACAATAGCAAAATTATTGCCAATAAGCTCCAAGATTCTTAGAAGGTACTATATGTTGATTTTTTTTGTGTAGTATGGGGAGGTATTACTGCATGCCAAGAGATCTCTAAGTTAACCTATTAAAATTAAATTAATTTTTTTAGGCATCAAGTCGGCCTAGCCATGAAAGGGTGTGTTCCTTAGGAAAATTCATCCTCATTCGACTAGCATATATGCATGATGTGACACTTCATTTTCAATCATCATTCATAAACATATTCTCTCTTCTAGAGAAATCACACATGTGATAAAATGAGGATGAGTTAACTAGATTTTGACCAAGTAATTTGTTTGAACATTGACCATAGTTGACTATTGACTAGAATTTACTGCATAAGTCGACCATAGTTGACCATTTGACCAATGTTGACTTATGTGTATTTTTGGTTGGTTTGAAAAATAGTGAGTTACTGAAATTTGACCAAGTTTGACTAGTATTTTGACTTGAATTTTGGCACATATTTCTAGAAAAATTGGATTTGTAATCCTTGTTGAAGAATAATTTCTCCTAGAAGAAAAGTTGATGGGTTTTCTCCAAAGATTGGGTTTCCTACGGTAAAATTGTTGTTTCTATTGTACATGTTTGTCTTTGTTGGATATTTATTATTCCCGCTGCATTTATTATTGATATTTTCCGAAGTATAATCACTCATTGATATCAATGGCATAATGATATTGTATGGAAATAATTAGGAAATAATTATCTAGCATAAAGTTATATTTTATTGTGTATCTTGTAGAAAATCTAACATGGTATCATGGCATTATTAAAAGAGAAGCCATGGAAGTCATTCCAAAGCTAGAGGGAGATAAGGAGAAGTAATAATAATAATCCCAAGGTTAAGGAACACGTAGTCCCTCTAAAGCCTGAGGCATAGGCCATTTTTTTTCTAAGAAGGCAACTCAACTAAACTCAATGAAGATTTTGGACTTGTGGAAGAAGCATTTGAAAAGGTTCATACCTCATGAACCAATACATCAAGGAGAAATGAGTTTGAGAAGCATGTTTGAGGGGCTTTTCTATTTTTGGTTAGGGAATTATTGAAGCTATTCTAAATAGTATTTGAAGCATATCTTGGAGCAGCTGTGAGACAAAATTCAAACCTAATTCAAACATTTGTTTTCCCTAAACTTGGATCTATTGCAACCCTAATTTTACTCTATTGTAGCTCTATTTCTTAGCATGTTTGAGCCTCATTCTCATCCTTGTTGTAGCCGTAATTAGCCTCAATTTTCGACTTGTGGTAGCCTAAGTATTTTCCTGTTGTAGCCTCATTCTTAGCTTGATAAGGGCCCAATTTTTTGGCCTTTGAATCCCTAGCCTTGACTAGTTTTTGGAGCTCATTTTGGAGTGGTTTTGAAGCCTATCTTGCATTTTTTTTGGATCAGAGCTCAAAATTGTATTAGGCCTAACTTAAAGGTTCATTTCGGAGTATTTTAAATACATATATCATATTTGGTAAAGATGATGAACTGACAACAATTAAAGAAAGGATGTCCCAAATTTGAATAAGTTTATTAAATGTGAAGATGAGCATTGTTTTTATGTTGAAACAACTATAAAAGTTTATTGTGGGACAAGATATCATGAACATGTAATGTATGCTGTGAAAAAACATGGGAAGCATGATGATATTTAAGGATACTATTAGAGGATTTTGGGAGTTATGATGATGATTTAGAGTATATCTTTAGCCTTCAATCAATTCAAGTTGAAATTATGATCAAGGAATACGTGGTGCTTCTAGGCACATGACAGGTTTCCAAGTTTCTCTTACATATTTGTTAGAAAGAGTCTACAATCCTCAATAGTTTATTTCCTTAATCAATATATAAATACTTCCAATCATATTTTTATCCCTTGATTATTATCATTATTTTTGGTCAACCTCTTGTCCTTGTATTTTTTTGGCTTGGTTATAATTTTTTCCATGGCCTCATGAATAGAGTTTGTGAAAAAGAATAATGGGTACATTGTGGAGGATTCCAAGGTAATGATTCTTGTAGAAGATGGTAGCATCAATAAGTACCAAAAAAGGCTTCTGGCAAGAGAGATATCTCAGAAAGAGGGAATGGACTACGAGGAGACTCTTGGTCCAGTCACTTGATGGTTAGATTCTTCCATGGTCTAAGCACTAGAGCATAGACTGAGTAGGAGTGATTGACATTTGAGAGGTAGGATTGTATATATTTTTAGGACACCCAAAACCATGCTAGATCACTGGAAGATATTCTAGTTCCAAGGGAGAAGACAATCAGGAAGAATAGAAGGAGCAACCTTCCAAGAGGATGTCATGGATTGAGATTTTTAGACAATATGCTTAGAGATGGGAGGTCTCTAGTTGTATGCCTTCTATGACAGAACCATGTTAGATAGAAGGATTCACATTAGTGATAGAGGGAGCAGCTAGTCAAGGTAATTAGGAAGAAACTATGGTGAGGATCTAGTGAAGGAAACTGGTTAATTTATGGTTGAGCCAAGGCATGTGGAAAAACATGTGTTGAGATGCATGCATGTTACAATTGGATATGGTATGAAATATGTATAAAGTGGGAAAGTGACGTTGTAGGGATATAAATATTTATATTCATCAGGGAATGCAGAGGATAGAAAGAGCACCTTGGGGATGTTACTTCAGCTTGGGATCAAATATGATATCCTATTTTAGAAGGACACAAACTTTGTCACACTTAGGACAATAGAGGTAGAGTATATCACAACCAATGTTGCAAGTAATCAACTACTGTGGCTTCAGAAGCTTCTTACAAGACTATTTGATCAAATCACTTCATCCATGATATGATGTAGAGGGGAGCAGTGAAATTCTAGTACATATCCATAAACGATAAGATTAAAGGAATTCTCATGAAGCTTCTATCTAGAGTGATGTGTGTATTCTTCAGGTACAATCTTGGCATGATAAAGAATGTCTCCCTCAATTGAGAGGGAGTGTTGCTGTCTTTTCAAGAATCAGGTAGACCATCTCTTGAGAAGCTAGGAGGACTTGGTTGTGTCATGTTGATTTGAATAGAGGAGATGGATGCATTCACCTTAGAATCCAAATGGATTTTGGTAGATCATATTTAGTCAATTAAGGGTGAATGGCTCAAGGAAATTACAGGATTGACTGACATTCTCCTAAAAATCCAAAAGGACTTGGATGGGTCATGTCATTTTGACCAAAAAAGGTAGATGAAATTCACCTAAGAAGTCATATGGCCTTCTCTAGACCATGTTTCTTTGGCCATGGGTGAATGGTCCAAGGAAAAATCCTCTCCTAAGGATCCATGAAATATTATAGCTGAGTCATTGTAATTTTACTAGATGATATTGATGCATTTGCTTGAGAAACCATCAAGGACTTTGGTTGATCCATGCTGGTTTACCTAGGGGTAAATGGAAAAGGAGTCACAATCCCACTCTAAGATGGAGTGATCTATATACATGAACGTGAGGATTAACATTTCCCACTCTAGGATGGAGTGATCTATATACATGCATCAACATAGAAAGATCATGCACGTTTCTTATTGAGGAGAAATTTTAGCCAAGGAGAAATATTTTGCAACCATGGAGAATACCTCCCTCACTAAAAGAAAGTGTTGATATTTTTGTGTAGCATCGAGAGGTATTATTTCATGTCAAGAGGTATCCAATTTAGCCTAAGAAAATTAAATTAAAATTTTATTTTTGGGGCATCAAGTTGACCTAACCTAGGGGATATAGGGAATACTTGGGATAAAGGGGATCACATGAATACATGATCAATTATTCAAGGTAGAAATTCCCATTTCTCTCTACACAAAAATTAATTTTTAGTTCTTATAGACTTCATTAATTAATTTTCAACATTCTTCATAATGTCCTCCTTCATTGACAACGCCTTCTTATCTTCAACCATGTCTCTCACAAAGTGATATTGAACATTAATATGCCTTGTTTTAGATAGACACGATGGGTTATTTTCTAGGAAGTTTACACTTTGATTTTTTCAATATATCCTTACATCTTGTTATATGAACCCAATCTCTATAAAAATTATTTATGACCATAGTTTTTTCCTTGCATTAGTGGTTGTAATGTATTAAAATTATATAGTTTAAATTTCCAATATAGAGTGTCTCTTACTCATCCAGTTGATTGCTCCTCAAAATAGGTTTAGAAACACATACCACTTGTAGGTCTTCTATGATCCAAATCCCCAACTTCATTTGCATTAGCAAATCCATGTATGTCCAACACTCTATCCAATATTAGTATCCCTTGGTAGCACAATCCATAACCTATAGTGCCACGCCAATACCTAAAGACCCTCTTTAGTATTTTCCAATGCTCTTTCTCTCGTTTTGACACAAACTGAATCAACAATCCTATTGCATGTGTGATTTCTAATATATTACAAATCATTGCACACATATATATGCGAACCACACACCAACCAAAGTAGGAGATAGAACATGGGACGTGTCCTCTTCATTTAATTATGTCTTGGGGGTTTTATCTATAGATAACTTTACACTCACATATTAAACCTCTATAATATTTTCTAGACATATTTTCTCTAAGTTAAATAGAGTTCTTGTTTACCTAATCTCTTTTAGTTTCCATGCCTAAAATGAAATTGGCACACTAATATCCTTCATGTCAAATTTATAGGACCACTAAGTTATCACATCCTAAATGATTTCCTTGTCATTACAATTAGTAATATTCCATCCACATACAAGACCAAATTAACAAGAGTATCACCAACTAATTTGAAATACACAAAGTGATTTTCTTTGCTTCTTGTAAAGCCAATTCCTAATATGCAAGTATAAAAATTTTGATACCACACCCTTGGTGATTTATTTAACCTGTATAGGGACTTTCTTAGCATGCATACTAGTTATTTGTTTCACTTCACTATAGAGTCTTCTAGTTTCTTCATGTATATTCCTTCTTCTATATATCTATGTAGGAGTGTTATCTTCAAGTCCTTTTTTTCTAATTATAAATAAAAAAAACACCAATATATAAGAGAAATATAATAGAAGTTTTCTTGGTAACATGAAAAGTATCATCAAATTTAATTCCCTCCACCTAGGAATAATATTTATTCTACTAATTGAGCCTTTCATTTCCTCACATTACCTTTTTCATTCAATTTATTCTTAAACACCTATTTGTTTCTAATGGTGTTTCTTCTAGTAAAAAACTCCACTAGATCCTAAGCCTCTTCTTGTCCAAGGCACCCATTTCTTCAACAATTACTTCTTTCCAAAGTTTTCCATCATATAAAGCCACTTCCTCCCTAACAGTTCTAGAATAATATCATGATAAAAAAACATAAAAATCATAACAAAAGTCATGTGGATTATACCATTATGATTTCCTTATTTCTTCACCTAATATCCTCAATATTGGATTACATGGTTCTTCTTCTTCTTATTATTATTTAGTATGATTCATCATCCTTCAGTTCAAACTTTATTTTCTCTAGTTATTTCTCTATTGGTGGGACTTAATATTTAAAAATATATTTTATTTTTTCTAAATACCAGATATTGTCTATAAATAACTTTCTTAGTTTTATGTTCCAAATCTTATAACATTGCAAATCAAATTTGTATCCAACAAAGATAGACTTTTTAGCTTTATTATCTACCTTACACCTATTTTCATTTGGAATACATGTGTATATAAGCATCACAATCAAACACCCTAAGATATTTAAGAGGGGATTTCTTATTAATCCATATTTCGTGTGGATTCTTGTCATGTATGTTGAAAATGGTGGTCTATTCACTAGGTAACACATAATACCCACAACCTATACCAAGAATTCTTGTCCTAACATGTAACCATTAACAATGCTCCTAACTTCTTCCATCAGTGTCTTTTTCATCCTTTGTGTAACCCCATTCTATTGAGGTGTGTATGGTGTATTCTTATACTGTGCTATATTGTATTTCTTATAGAATCCCTCGAACTCATTCCCAGAAAATTCCTCACCATTATCTATCCTAAACACCTTGATTTTCTTCTCTATTTTATTTTCCACAAGAGGTTTAAAACCTTTAAATATATTAAATACTTCAATGTTTTTCCTAATAAAATAAACCCATGTATTCCTTGAGAAGTCATCTATAAATGAAACATAATATAAAAAAAATACTTAGTGGTGGAATTGAAACATGTCTGAACTCAACAATGTGCACCAATTGTAATATTCTGCTTTCCCTCATAACACTAAAGGTGAATCATACCTGATTCAAATTTTATATAAGGAATGTTCACAAATATTAAAATCCAAATATATCTTCAACCATAGATTGACCATGTAATACTTGAAGGTTGTTCTCTCTGACATGTCCCAATAATTGATGCAACAACATACTCTTTTCTCCAAAGATTATAGGATTATTTTCCTTCTTTTGGTTCACTCTTAGGAATAATGGAATCATTGCACCCATCATTGATAGTTCTTCCTAGAAACTTATACAAAGATATAAATCAAACTATTCTCATAAATATCATTACTCCTCAAACCATCATGCAAGTTTCATTTTTCAAACATTATTTTTACACCCACATAGTTCATCTTGCTTATACAAATCATGTTTCTAGCTAATAATGGGATGTTCTAAACAATAAGGATTGTTCTAATATTTCCATCCATTAGCTTCAACTTGAATTTTTCTTGTCCAATAATTCTAGTTGTTGAGTCATCCCCTAGGAAATCATCACCAACATCATACCTTTCATACTCACAACAACACTCTTTGTGAGGATTCATATGAAAAGTTTCACTTGAGTCAATTATCCATGCTTCATGTTTTGCATGTGTGCTTCAAGAAGGATCATCATCATATTCCTTCTCTCCCTTAACATTTTTGGATCTATAATTTTTCTCATAGTTCCCTTCTTTTCCACATCTCCAACACATCTTTATGAATTTCCCTAGAGATTAGATCTTTCTTTAGATTTATATCTCCTACTTTAGGGCTTATGTTTTTATATTCTAGTAGCATCCATTTATAGATAAGGAATTTTCATTTAGACTTTGGATACTTTTCCATCTCATCTCCTCCTATAACAAGAATAAGGCTGCCATCAAAACTTAAAATAGTTGCCTTACTACTTATGGAAATAACCAAACTATCCCACAAGCTCGATAAAGAACTCAAAAGGCCAAGACACATAATTCATTATAAATATTAATATCAACATATAATAGTTAACTTACCCTAACATTGAAGGAATTTAGATTCTATATCACTAAGTCTCCATCCTTCATTCTTAGGTTATACAACTTCTTGGATAGGAACAATTTGTTCAGTAGGGACTTATATTGAAAGAAAGTCCCTAACTTGTTGCGTAATACCTTCATTGTACCTTCTCCTAAAACATTGAATAATACTAAATATTAGATACACATTTGTATTGTGAACTTTGCCTTTTAATCCAACTTGTTCCAGTTTTGTATTGACATCTCCATCAGTGTAGTATTCAAATCCACAATTCACTGATCATTGTCCGCTAAAATATCTTCCATTTTGAGCTTTCACTGGTTAAAACTCTATCCATTGAATTTATTGATCTTTATCTTCGATCTATTTTCCATTTCCTTTCACCACAATAATCAATACCGTAGGTCTCCCACTGTAACAATGTTTACAACAAGCTAGAGCTAAAGATCTTAGCCACAATGGCATCCGCTTAAATTAAAACTATTCAGATATCAAATGTTAGTTTTAAGCCTATAAACAAGTTATAATGCTCCTGCACACACACACACACACATTTCACATAGATATTTTTTCTTGTAAACCAAAAATTGGGAAAACTAAAAATATTTTTGAATATATTATTTTCTTAACATGTTATAATACAATATGTATATCCCATGGCATCCATAAACCACCAATTCATTAACTCTGGATTAGAAAACAATTATAGTTTCTTAATTAGAATTATAAAACCATGTAATGAACCATCATATACCACAAAACCACTAAAATCGATAACCATGTTTCAAAGGTGAAAACTATAAAAAAATAGACATAAAAAACCATCCAATTTTTTTAGGGGCCTCCAACCCTAAAATATTGGGAAAGGGGACTACCACCCTTTTTGTGCCCAATCATGGATCTAGTCATGTAAAGAATATAACACATACCCAAAAATTTTCATTATTGGCCAAGATGCATATTATACAACTTAGTATGAGGGATATGTTTAATTCCTTCCATGCTCAATCTGGAGTTGACACATGTCCCTTTCAAAATAAAAATAAAATAGTCTCTACATAAAAAACAATATTGGATATAATAAAAAACAAAATGAATATTAGTTATGATGATAGGTGTCTATTTTGGAAAAGGGCTTCCATAATTTAATTATCAATAATTGTGTCAAGAGGAGCTCTA
>APFE031646542.1:174289-189050 GCA_000404065.3 Pinus taeda | reverse complement strand
TCTCTCGGAAAATAAAGAATTTGAATAAAAAGACCCTTGGGTGAAAACCTCTCTGAGGCGCCCAAGGCAGATAGTAGGGGTGAAAACCTCATGGAGGTGCCCCTGCTGTCTCTCTTAAAAAAAAAAAAAAAAAAAGAGAAAAGAAAAAAAAGAAAAAAGAAAAAAGAAAAAGAAAAAGAAGAAAGAAACAGAGGAAAAAGAAGAAGAAGCAAGTTTAATCCCTGAAAAATTGTTGCAGGTTGCAGGAATACAGTGCAGAAAGGAGGCCTCCCAACACAAGGACAGGGGTCCCTACCAAGTTACCAGGCATCCTCACATACACTCCCTCCATGGACACTCATTTTTTTCAGGATTCAGACACAATCTGGTCGTGGTTCAACCTTCTATAGGAAGTTACAGGACTTTCTACAGGAAGTTCTGCATTTCTACAGGAAACATCCTGTAGAGCCTTCGAGCGGGCCATAATTGATTATGGAGAGGGATTTGAAGCTTGAAATCTGTTGATGAGGCATGCAACCACTCTTTTCTTCCATCCTCCACTTGTTTCATCTTCTTCCACCACCATTGCCACAATCTGGTTGAATATACTTGCACAGTCATACAAGAATCCTGTTTCCTCAGATCAAAATTTGTTTTTTCAAGTAACAAATAAAGCATGGAGGCTCACACACTTTACCTGTCAAGGCTCCATCAGGACCCTTCATCTGTGAACGCAACTTTGTTTGTTTCAGCATGAACCCCAGGAGGAGAAACGGCTACAGGATGTCCTACAGGAATCCTGTAGTAGCTGATCCGGCTGGAGCACATACCATGGAGACACCAGCAACTCACATCAAACGAAGTCGGTGCATGCAGCATTTACCACCAGAGGGTCGGGTCTCAAAGTCTTGTATCTAGCATCAGCCAATGAAAGAGGAGCTCCAGAACCCGTGCACGAAGTAGCAGCAAGAAAAGCTAGCATTCCACGTCCTGAAGCCTACAAAACACGCCCACGGCCACACAGGTAAGTGTCTAACCTTATTCGTCGAATTGCATGAACTATACTCTAAAATTTGCATGATTGTGAAATGGGCAGATTGAACAAATTTGGTTTCCAGTCAACTGGCCACCCACATCCATTCGGATGGCCTCGTGGGATCCGAACGAGCTTGGTTATGCCAAAAAGACGGGCAGTTGACACGTGGGAAGTGTCCAGTCAGGGAGAATCAACGGTGTGACAGAAATGGCGGCGGTGAATGCAGAAGGAAGGATTTGGTGGTCAGAGACATGCCGAGGAATGATGGCTGTGACGTTGGCTAATAGATCGGCCTGGATAGCTCACCCCCGCGCCATGAATTCTACAACAATTCAAATTTCCTGGTCGAATAACTCACAGTGAACTGCTGTCATTCGCACTTGCAACTGCTTTTGCAGCCGAGTACGCGTCCTCCTTCTCTACAAGTTGTTAGCCTGAGCTTCTCTACCTGTTCCAGCGTCCTTCGGCAACTTAGACTTGTCCAGAACCACCGTGACATCCTCCAGAAGACAGAAAATATTTCTACAGGAAAGTGCACTACAGGAAACCCAGCATTACGAAGAAGCCTGGACTGTCTACATCGAGGGTGGCAATTCTCAGAGAGGTAGGCCCGAACACACCATTCCCATGCAAAATAGTTCAAAAGGTGGTGAATTCGACATGCTGGGGTAGAAAAAATTTAAAAGCAAGTCTGTCTGTGAATCCAAATAGTAGTTTAATTATGGTTGCATGAAATTGTCTTTTTTGGTTTGCGTCCAAGATTTTCTCCATGAGTCCTGAGGTATATTCCTCCTATACAGAAGTTGAGACACTGTCAAGGCTAACCGGTGAAAAAAACTGTGAAATTTACATGATTATGTGTATGCTGGAAACACAACTCTGCACTCTATTTAGAGAAAACCCGAGTTGTCCTTCTGTACATGGGTAGTCAAGTTTAAAAACCGAGGAATATACGAAGTGGCCTGTAGATACCATTTTCAACGTTCTGAGAAGGAAACACACATAGAATTCCCTTCCTAATCAAAGCGCAAGCAAAAACAGAGTATTTTTTTTACCATGCCAGGAGGGTTTATCAGAAAGGAACCCTCAGAATCCAAGAAACTACGAGAAACTCCTGAGGTGGTAGACTTATTTTCCCGTGAAAACTGGATGACATTCTGTGACAAAATTCAAGGTCACGATGATGAAATAATAGAGGAATTCCTAAGGTCCCTGAAGCTGAAATCAAAGACACTAGCCACTGTCAACTTCAGAGGATTGACCCTAAAACTCACCCCACAGCTCATTAGCAGAGTCACTGGTCTACCAACAGGGGTACCCTGGGATAAAGAGGAGAGGAAATTAGGCAAAAAGGTTAAAACGGATTTCTTCTTACTAGAGGAAGAGTTTTCAGAGGATAAGAATGGGGTCCGGAGAACTAGCCTACAACCACTTTGGAGCGAAGTCAACCTTCAAATTATGATATATATTACCTGTGAGGGGCAGTTCAGCATCGTATATGGTTATCATTTCTGTTTACTAACTGAACTCAAGCACCAAATGGATTTGCCCACAGAACAAAAGTTGAGCATCCCCTACTTCCTCCTGCAATCCTTGATTGAGTGTGCCACAAAGCTGAGGGAGGGGCACCAGACTAGCTGGCCCATCATGGGCTTATCAAGCTCCTTGTAGAAGATGCACTCCATACCTACACTGTCCCTCTCTCCTGGGAAATTTTTCGAAATATGTCTAAGGATGATGACATCCAAATTTTGGCCGAGGATCTCACTTCCTCCAGCAGCGAGGAGAAGGAGCACACTGAGGCAGAAAAGAAAGCTAAGGGTCAGGAAACCCCGGGAAAACCACCAAAGCAAGGACAGAAAGAGACACGAGAGAAACGCCAAGCTGCTGAGGCCAAAATGGTGGGTGGTAAAATGACACAAACACCCAGGGAGAAAAGGTTGCAGAGAAGGGCAGAAAGGACTAAAAAAGTCCAAGCAAGTGAAGGCACACCTAAGGCAGCCACAGCCAAGCTAAAAGAAAAAGCACCCCCAGCCAAGTAGGCCAAAATAGTGCTAATTGGTTCTACAAGAAGCCAGAAGGCCATTTCCACAGGAAGTCCAAAAACTGCTTCTACAAGAAGCCAGAAACCAGTTAGCACAAGACTTTCTACAGGAAGTCTAAAAAAAGGGCAAGGGAAGGAAGAATCTCCTGAGGTTCTAGCTAGGGAGGTAGAAATTATGCTGGTCGCCCTCAGCACCTCTCCAAAGCAGAAAGAAAAATAGAAGAGGGAGCCTTCCATGTATTTTGAGGCGAGAAGAAGCACAAGGATTAAAACTGGTAGACCAAAGGAGAAACAGTCCAAAGAACCAATTACAGTTGAAGACACCCCATCCAAGCAAAAGACATCCATAACATATGAGCGGGGAAGCCCAAAGACATCCACATAGAAGGAAAGGATGGAGAAATTGAACTCGGAGGCCTCTCTATAGGATGTCGAGGCTACTCTACACGCAACATTGGCTAGGCTGAAAGAGACTGAAAAGATGGAGGAAAAAGCAGCCAAGTCATCACAGGAGGAAGAGAAGGCCGATACTATTATGGAACCAAGCCCCCAGCCCAGACTGGGATTTTATTATAACTTCTTAGAGGCCGGGAAAATCATTCCTCAAAAATTCACAGTGCCACTTTTCCTAGCACTAGAGGAAGAAAGAGTAAGGACCCACACTTGGATGAAGATCACTAAATCCAAGGGGGTGGCAGATATAGGCCCTCTGAAGGAAAAGCTCAAGGAGACCCAAAGAGAATTGGCAAAGGTACGACATGTGTAGAGCTACCAGCAGGCCAAGCTACGAGAAGAGAATGAGCTACTTAGATAGCAGCTATAGCTAGAAGGACAGACAAAAGAAAACATGCCTCACCTCTTACAACTGCAATAGGAGGAGGCCACAGTAGCCAAAGACACCACAGAAGAGCCTCAGGGAAAAGAAGGAATGAAAGCTGAACTTGAGGCACTAAACCAGAAACTACAGGAAAGAGAATTGCAAGCAGGCCTAGAGATACAATCTCTAAAACAACAGATACAAGAGAAGGAGGCCCGACTGGCCTGCATGGCCAGTTGGGAAACAGAAGCTATACAATGTAGGCAGCCGGCCAAATCCTACGGCCTATACCTCAAGGATCAGTGGCTGCAGTTTCAAATCAGCACGTTGGCATAGAGGGGTGTCACTCAAATCCAAAACCCCAAACAATTCATGGATTTATGTAATAGCATTTCGTCAGTAGACAAGGCCAAGCTATCAGAGTTCTACCTTCATAATTTGGCCCTTCCCAACATGACCTCGTGGGACCCCAACACAGCAGTAGGGGACATGCAACTTATGGCAATGACCTCATGGCTAAACCATGAAGAAAAGAGATCGGCAAAGTTCAGAAATGTCATGGACCAAGAACTACAGGAACCACTGTTGATTAGAGCAGAGCCAGGGGAACCCTCAGCATTGATATCCGCCCACCAGCACCTAGCAACCGACTCTCAGGCCCTGTTAGAGTATATGGATCGGTGGGCTCAGGCCATAGCACACTTTGAGGATATGGAGCGACTATTGGGGGACAACTGTGTTCATGCTTGCACCGGTAGGTGGAACACATTGTCCCACAGCCTCAAAATTAGGGAATACCACACTCCAACTAGAATGAGGGAGGCCTTGGCACGAGTGCGTCTCTACAAAAAGTCTATGCAGAATCTTCAGGCCAGCTGGATAGTGTTGGCATTATGGCACAGGTTTGGCACGTTTGATGCTATGGCACTGGTGTTGTTCTTGATGGCAACTCACCTTGGTGACAGATCACGGTTTAGGCACTCAGAAAGAAGAAAAAGACATATACGCAGATTCACTTTGACGAAGCCGTGTATACACGCGGGTTGGACGTTACCAAGGCGCGTATGCGTATACATGCACTTTCATGCAAGGAAAAGCGCGTATATGTGGGAGAACTTATTTTGGTCCGTGGAATTTAGTCCTTGGTATTTCAACCTATGGTTTTGGACCATGGTATCTTGTCATAAGGGTTGATCCCAAGTATTGGGTTCATCGTATTGAATTGTTATGGTTTTGGACCATGGTATTGTGAAAGGCAAGTCTATAAAAGAGGAAGAAGATCATTGGGCAATGATCATCTGAATTATTGAATATCTGATAACGTGCTAGATCTGAAATATTGGTGATTGAGGTTATGGTGCAGATCTTGATCGGAATGAAGGAGGAACCTTAGCGCAAAGAAAAAGATAAGTTCTATTGATGGGTCATAATCTTAAGGCTTGAATGATAGTAACTTTGTATGATTTTGATCTATTAGATGTGGCGCATCCGTGATCTATAAATCTGATAATCTGGGTTAGTTAGTGTCTGAATATTTGAAAGAGTGAATTATCCTTTATAGATCTGTATGCAGGTTCAGTGAAGAAAAGGCACGTATGCACGCCGGTACAGTGAATGAAAACCGCGTATACGCAGGTTGCTCCAAACAAAGAAGCGTATGCATGCAGGTTTCAGGTTATTAAAGTAGTGTATATCTTTTGAGTTGTGATCTAGCTGCTTCTGTTTATTACTGCAGTGTTCTGGGTTCAGAATTTGGTGTGTAGTTACTATTACTGTGATTTGGGTACAGCTGTCAGAGAAGTGTCTACTTGATTCAGTGCTAATTGGTGAAAAGGAGATTGTTTGATGCATAATTCTTTTTTTGATGATTGATTGATGTTCATGGATCCAATATGAAAATTTATGAAACGTGGTCCCTGGAAGAAAGAGAAGGTTGTAGCCTTCAGTAGGTCAGCACCTACGTACTAGTAACTTGGCTAGTGCAAGAGCTAAGGGGGTTGTAGCTCCTTTGCAGGAGAAGCTGGAAAACGAGAGAGGGATGTAGCTCTCTGCAAGTTGCAGCCAACATACTGGTAAAGGACTACACCAGTACATTGTAAAAAGAAGTTTCTAATTAAAAGAAGATAGAGACGAATTACAGTGGGTGGTTTTCACCCATATTGGGTTTCCACCTTATATCTTGTGTTCTTGTGTGTGATTGTCTTCTGCTCTGTTTTACGGTTTCTGGTTACTAGTTATTTGATTCTGATACTCATATTACTAATCAACATATGTTAGATAAAGTAAATTATAAGTTTGCATTGTATACGCAAGTTTCCTTCTGCATAGTTGCGTATATACGCGGTTTTAATTAACAGAAGTAGCGTATATCATCTGGATTTGAAAAAGGGAATATTTGACATGATAATACTGATTCACCCCCCCCTCTCAGTATTATTTCCAACAATTGGTATCAGTGCAGGTCCTTCTGAAGAAGATTGATCGCTTGAAGGAAGATCCACCGTCATGAGCAACTACGAGAGAGAAGCATCTATCAGGCCACCGATTTTTGATGGGACAAACTTCGTATATTGGAACGTAAGAGTTACTGCCTATCTTCAATCTCTTGGTACAGAAGTCTGGGATATCATAGATATAGGGTACACTTTTCCATCAGCAACTCCTACAGATCCGGCTGAGAAGAAGCAGTTTGAAAAAAATGCAAAGGCTGTCAACACTTTATTAGGATGTCTATCTCAATTAGAATTCGTCAAGGTTATGCAGTATAAAACCGCTAAAGAAATATGGGACAAGATTGTGCTGAGCTATGAAGGAGATGAGCAGGTAAAATGAGCAAAACTTCAAACCCTCAGAATTCAGTATGAAAATCTCAGGATCTACAATGATGAAAGTGTGGCTAACTATTTCCTACGTGTAGATGAGATTGTTAATTGTATGAAAAACTTGGGTGAATAAATAAAAGAGGCTGTTGTGGTTGAAAAAGTTCTAAGATCTTTGTCCCCTAGGTTTGAATCTAAAGTTTTTGCAATAGAAGAAAAAGAGAATCTACGAAACCTTACCATGTCAGAGCTGCACGGAATTCTGACTGCTTATGAAATGAGAAAAGGAGGACCATCAGATAGGAGAGGAGCTGCTTTCAAGGCTTCAGGCAAAGGAGATTACTATGAGTCAGGACACATGTCAGAAGAAGAGGAAGAATCAAATTTTGTCAAGAACCTTCAACGGGGTACTGGAAGATTCAGAGGTAAGTTACCTTTTAAATGCTTTGCTTGTGGAAGAGTCAGTCACTATGCTGCCAAATGCCCTCATAAGGATAAGATTGACAAGGGTAAGGAACATCTTAAATGGAACAAGAAACAAAATGTAAATAAGAAAAGCTATTACACTCATAAAGATAGTGATGGTCTTTCAATTAGTGATGAAGATGAACGAGGTAATAATTATAAACTTTTAATGGATTTTGAAGATGACAATTTTATGGATGCTATAGATGAAGAAGGCCTTTATGAAGAGATCTCTAACCTCAAAATTTGCTTAGAAGAGAAAAATATGATTATTGATACTTTGCAATTTCAACTGGCTGAAAGTGAAAAACATCATGAAAAGTTAGAATGTGAAATTGTGGGACTTAGAAAAGAGATTGAGAAAACTAAAGCTCTTAACCTTAGATTTGTTAAAGGATCTGAAATGCTAGATGAGATTAGCAAAGTACAGCTCTCTCCTTTAATCAAGATAGGTCTGGGATATAATGAAGAAGCAACTCAAGCGCAAAAACCATCCACCTCCAAAAGTTATCTTGATGCAGCAAGGAGGAGTGAGCAAAGGCCTAATGGAGATCACCAGTTAAATCAGGGACATCTTTCTTCAAGAATGAACAAAGATCATCAAGTAAATCAGGGGCAATCTGCTTCAAGGATGAATAGAAGCTACAATAGACCTCAGGTAAATCATTCTCAATTTGCCTCAAGAATGAATGAAAACTACAATCATTCAGTCTGCAGGGTTGATAATCGCAGGAGTTTCTTCAATGGCCAATGTTTCTCTTGCCACAACTTTGGCCACAAAGCAGCTCAATGTGTTGCCTATAAGACAATCATGACTAGAGAAGCTCAAAAACAAAGAAGTATGACTAGAATTATGAAAAGGACCTATAACAACTTTTCCGCCCTTGAAAATGAAATTGAATGTTCTATTTGTAATAACTTCGGTCATCAAGATTCTAAATGCAGGAGTAGGTTTCAGAAGACAACTCAGAAGGAACAAACCTCAAGTGCCATAACATCGAGAATGAAGGAACCACAACCATAAAGATGTGGGATAGCTTTATATGTAGAAGGACAGGAAAATCAATGGTACATCGACAGTGGATGTTCGAAGCATATGACAGGTGATAAAGAAAAACTTCAATCATATAGTGCTTTAGAAAAGGGAAAGAAAGTTTCTTTTGGAAATGAGACCCCTGCAGTCATAAAAGGAAAAGGCACTGTTCAGTTGAAAGAAAAAGCCAAAGCTGGAAATGTTTTGTATGTTGATGGCTTGAAGCATAATCTACTGAGTGTCAGTCAGATGTGCGATCAAGGAACTGAGGTAATATTTTGATCAAATGGTTGTAGTGTTCATTATCTTGATACAGGAAAAACAGTGATCAAAGGCATAAGAACTCCAAATAATTTATACATATTTGAAGAACACTGGCTATGGCACCGGATGTTGGGGCATCTAAGTTTCTCACATATAAGGAAATCACGCAAATACCAGGCAGTTCGTGGTCTTCCAGACATCAAAATTCCAGACAATACTATATGCAAATCATGTCAGTTTGGTAAGCAAACCAGAACTAACTTCCCTGAAAAGGAAGCATCAGGAAGCAGGCCACTTGAGCTTGTCCATACTGATGTATGTGGTCCATTTAGGAAAACGTCACCTTGAGGAGAAGAATACTTTATATTATTCATTGATGACTATTCAAGGATGGTTTGGATAGGACTTATGAAGCACAAAGATGAAGCCTTTGAAAAATTCAAATCCTTCAAATCTTTGGCTGAAAACGAATCAGATCACAAAATTAAATGCCTCAGGTCTGATAGAGGTGGGGAGTTTACCCCAAATGATTTTTTCGATTTTTTTGAAGAACATGGAATAAGAAGGGAATTCTCTACAGCCAGGACTCCTCAACAAAATGGAGTAGTGGAAAGGATGAACAGAACGGTTCAACAGATGGCTCGTGCTATGCTTGATGAGTCTGGAACTCCTGCAACCTTCTAGGGTGAAGCTGCATTTATTGTGGTTGTTATTCTCAACAAAACAAATGTCCGGGTGAACAACACTCGAACTCCTCATGAGCTCTGGTATGGTGAGACTCCTTCGGTAAAAAATTTCAAAATTTTTGGAAGCAAATGCTATATTAAGAATAATGATGAACATCTTGGCAAGCTTGATCCTAGATCAGATGAAGGCATTCTCCTTGGATATTCTCCCCATAGCAAAGCATATAAGTGTTACAATAAAAGACTTGGAAGAATTGTTGACAACATTGATGTAGTGATTGATGAAGAAGGAAACATTCCTAGGCAAGTAAATTATGAATATTTCGAAGATGATGAGGACTATGCATCAACATCAAATCAGATTCATGATGAAGAATAAACCTATGAAGAAGAAACACATGAGGAGCCTGAAGAACAAATAAGGATAGAAGAAAAGACTCCATCCGGGTATGTTTAGAAGAATCATTCAGAATCTCAAATTTTGGGGCAAAAAGAGGTTGGAATACAAACAAGAAGAAGAATTGCAGAAGCTTCAAGCTATTTGGCATTACTCTCCTCCACTGAACCACAAAATGTAAAAGAGGCATGCAAAGATGAATGTTGGGTCAAGGCAATGGATGAAGAACTTGAGCAGATCGAAAAGAATAACACTTGGGAGCTGGTTCCTAGACCAAAAGACAAGAATGCCATAGGGACAAAATGGATCCTTAAAAACAAGTTGAATGAAAATGGGGAAGTGATTAGAAACAAGGCCAGACTTGTTTGTAAAGGGTATGCTCAACAAGAAGGAATAGACTTTGAAGAAACTTTTTTTCCCATTGCTAGACTTGAGGCCATCCGAATGTTCCTTGCTCTCTCAAGCTTTCAGAAGTTCAAAGTATTCCAAATGGACGCGAAATCAACCTTTCTGAATGGAGACTTGGAAGAAGAAGTATACATTGAGCAACCATATGGTTTCATTCTTGGGAATGATCCAAATCTTGTATGCAGACTAAAAAAGGCTCTCTATGGTCTTAAACAGGCTCTAAGGGCTTGGTACTACCATTTGGACAAATATCTTCATCAACAAGGTTTTTCAAAAGGATCAGCAGATAGCAATCTTTATATAAAAATTGAAAATGACAAATTGCTAATACTTGTTGTGTATGTAGATGATATTATCTTTGGCAGCAATGAAGAAGCTATGAGTCAAAGCTTTGCCTTCGTGATGCAGAAAGAATTCGAAATGTCTTTGCTTGGAGAACTGACATATTTTCTTGGATTGCAAATCCAAAAAAATGAAGGCAGTATTTTTTTGTCTCAAACCAAGTATCTCAAGTAGATCTTGAAGAAATATGGCATGGAAGATGCAAAACCAGTATGTACCCCTATGGTTAAAGGATGCAACCTCATTTCAAATGATGAATCAGCAACAGTGCATCAACCAACTTATAGATCCATGATTGGAAGTCTTATTTATTTGACAAGTACTCAACCAGACATCATGCATGCAGTGGGAATAGTTTGAAGATTTCAAGCAAATCCTAAGGAAACCCATCTTCAAGCAGTAAAGAGAATTTTCAAGTATCTTCAAGGAACTCAAAACTATGGCTTATGGTATCCAAGAGATACAGATCTCACTCTTCATGCTTATACAAATGCAGATTGGGCTAGAAGCATGGATGATAGAAAAAGCACAGGTGGTGTTGCATTCTTTATGGGTTCCAGATTAGTATCTTGGTTCAGCAAGAAATAGAGTTCGATTGCTTTATCTACAGCTGAAGTGGAATATGTGGCTGCTGCATCTTGTTGCAATCAACTTCTTTAGATGATGAAAACCTTGCAGGATTTTCAAATCACTTGTACACCCACTATCTCCATCTTATGTGATAATACAAGTGCAATCGGCATTTCAAAGAACCCAGTCATCCACTCAAAGACCAAGCACATGCCTATCAAATATCATTTTCTCCGGGAACAAGTGCTGGAACAAAAAGTCAAGTTGGAGTATGTTCCCTCTAAGGAACAAGTTGCTGATATACTCACCAAACCACTGCCCAAGGAAACTTTTGAATACCTCGGACAGAAGTTGGGAGTAGTTGATGCATCATCTTGCTGTTAAATCTTGTCAGTTTCAGAGAAAATGGGTGTACATGTGTTGCCTGAGGAGTATTCGCATATATACACAGGTTTGTGCAGATACAGTCACGTATATGGAGGCTTGATGGATATCGGAAGGGGCAGGCTCTGGTTGAAGATAGTCTGATATGGGTATGAAAGAGACCATCTGACACTAGTTCAGGGGGAGCAGATAAACTTCTAATGATGCATTGTTGGCATTACCTTAGAAGCTTTTGGTTCTATTTCACAGCTGTTGTTGGTCTCAGGTGGAACAGAGGCAGGGGGAGAACTGAAGGGAATCTTGGTTGCTGATCTGAATGGTGATTGACAGATGATGCTGCTATCAGTTATTGGTGACTTTCATAAGTCTTGCTCTACATATTTCGTCTCTATATCAGGTATCTCTTTTATGGTGTCAAGGTCATGTAACGACCTATTTTGGTTTCCCCATTATGCCTGGGATGAAGATGTAATGTACTTGGTTGTCATATGTAATTTTCTGATGTATCCCCACTTGGTTGGGTGGATGATCCCCACATGGTTGGGTGATGGATGTATGTATTGAGTCTTTTGGTCATAGGAAGGTCTTTTATGATGTATATGTCATGGTTCTTCTTGAAGAACATATTTTGCAGATCTTGCCTACAGTCAGGGGGAGCATGGTCAGCACAGCAGGGCAAAGATTTCAGCATGTACTCAGGGGGAGCACAACCCTTTGCCCTTGATGACAAAGGGGGAGAATGATCTTGAGGATCTTGGGGTTGCCATCAAGTCCAAAGGGGGAGATTGTTGGCATTATGGCACATGTTTGGCAGGTTTGATGCTATGGAAATGGTGTTGTACTTGATGGCAACTCACCTTGGTGACAGATCACAGTTCAGGCACTCAGAAAGAAGAAAAAGACATATACGCAAGTTCACTTTGATGAAGCCGCGTATACACGCGGGTTGGATGTTACCAAGGCGCGTATACACGCACTTTCATGCAAGGCAAAGCGCGTATATGTGGGAGAACTTATTTTGGTCTGTGGAATTTATTCCTTGGTATTTGAGCCTATGGTTTTGGACCATGGTATCACGTCATAAGGGTTGATCCCAAGTATTGGGTTCATGGTATTGAATTTTTATGGTTTTGGACCGTGGTATTGTGAAAGGCAAGTCTATAAAAGAGGAAGAAGATCATTGGGCAATGATCATCTGAATTATTGAATATATGATAATGTGCTAGATCTGAAATATTGGTGATTGAGGTTATGGTGTAGATCTAGATCTGAATGAAGGAGGAACCTTAGTGCAAAGAGAAGGATAAGTTCTATTGATCGGTCATAATCTTAACACTTGAATGATAGTATCTTTGTATGATTTTGATCTATTAGATGTGGCACATCCGTGATCTATAAATCTGATAATCTGGGTTAATTAGTGTCTGAATATTTGAAAGAGTGAATTATCCTTTATAGATCTGTACGCAGGTTCAGTGAAGCGAAGGCACGTATGCATGTCGATACAGTGAATGCAAACCACGTATACGCAGGTTGCTCCAAACAAAGAAGCGTATGCACCCAAGTTTCAGGTTATTAAAGTAGCGTATATCTTTTGAGTTGTGATTTAGCTACTTCTGTTTATTACTGTAGTGTTCTGGGTTCAGAATTTGGTGTGTAGTTACTATTACTGTGATTTGGGTACAGCTGTCAGAGAAGTGTCTACTTGATTCAATGCTAATTGGTGAAAAGGAGATTGTTTGATGCAGATTTTTTTTTTTTATGATTGATTGCTGTTCATGGATCCAGTCTGAAAATTTATGAAACGTGGTCCCTGGAAGAAAGAGAAGGTTGTAGCCTTCAGTAGGTTAGCACCTATGTACTGGAAAACAAGAGAGGGTTGTAGCTCTCTGCAAGTTGCAGCCTGCGTACGGATAAAGGACTGCACCAGTACATTGTAAAAAGAAGTTTCTAATTAAAAGAAGATAGAGATGAATTGCAGCAGGTAGTTTTCACCCACATTGGGTTTCCACCTTATATCTTGTGTTCTTGTGTGTGATTGTCTTCTGCTCTGTTTTACTGTTTCTGGTTACTAGTTATTTGATTCTGATACTCAGATTACTAATAAACATCTGTTCGATAAAGTAAATTATAAGTTTGCATTGTATACGCGGGTTTCCTTCTACATAGTTGCGTATATACGCGGTTTTAATTAATAGAAGTAGCGTATATCATCTGGATTTGAAAAAGGGAATATATGACTTGATAATACTGATTCACCCCCCCCCCCCTCAGTATTATTTCCAACAGATAGGCCTCAAGTTAAGTCCACCTTTGCTTTTTGGGTTGTTAAAAAGAGGCACAGAAGAAGAAGAGCATAAGCAGTGGGAAGAGGTGGAAAGGAAGGCCGGATTCCATGACAGTGAAGAGGATACTACTTCAGAAGCCTGGGATGTGAGGGAGGCAATCAGAGCAATTAAGGACGAGGAGCTAGACTAGTTGCTCAGAGGATGAGCAACCCATTTAGGAGGGGGGTGATGATGAGCCCCAAATTGGGTAACTTATTGGGCTCATTTTTCCTAATTATCCTTGTTCAATCCTTGTTCTGTTATGCTTCTTAACCTGCAAAGTAATACCGAACGGAGAATATGCGAAGAAAAAAATACCCCGAACACAGAATATGCGTAGAAAATATACCCAGAACACAGAATAGCAATGATTTTATTACTCAGAGAGAAATGTTCACAGGCCTCTTCGAGGGGGCAACCTCCAATATAGCAGAGCTCCATTACAAAACAAGACACAATACTCCTCGCAGGGAGTCTCTATCCTTTATATATGACTCATACATGCAATACCACGGGCCAATACCATGGGTTTTATTAATACCATCTATCTAATACTACCGCCCATTTGCAACTACCTGTGGTCCCGTCATTAATTGCAGGTTAACCACTTACAAATATTAAAATGGGCTTTATTGACTCTTAACTATGAAGTGATCCCATGAAATAAATAAGGGGGTTAGGGTGGGACCCTAACATGCCCTCCCCCTTAAGACTAGCCTTGTCCTCAAGGCTGAAGCTGCAGAAACTGCTGAAGAATAGTGGCTGGTTCCCAAGTTGCATCTTCCGGAGAGGTGTCTTTCCATTTGAAGAGGACCTCCTTAATCATGCGGCTGCACAGGTGCTTGTCTCGTGTGTCTAGAACCTGTTCCGGTTGAAGCCAGATTGACCCTTCCTCGTCCAATTCCGGTAGAGTGGTTTGAACTCGGCAATTGTTCCCAATCACTTTCTTGAGGCACGATACATGGAAAACTGGGTGGATTTTTGCTGTAGGTGGCAAAGCCAACTTGTAAGCCACTTCTCCAATGCGGTGAAGTACTTGGTATGGTCCATAGAATTTTGGAGAGAGCTTTTGACAACCCTTGTCTTTGAGTGATGTTTTCTTATATGGTTGCAGCCTCAAAAAAACCTGATCTTGAAATTGGCGCTCTGAGCGATGTTGGTCAGCCTGTTGCTTCATACGGTTCTGAGCT